>JASGAT010357012.1:2537-21412 GCA_030220025.1 Chelon auratus | reverse complement strand
TAATAATACTACTAATTATTATTATTATTATTATTATTATTATTATTATTATTATTATTATAAGAGGAGTGTGGGTGACACAGATGAATGGGAGATTTGGGAGATCTTTGGGCTTAGTCATATTATTATTGTTAGTATTATTAGTAGTATTATTATTGTAATTGTCATTTCCTTATTATTACATGACATACCCTGCGTACCACAAATAACAACAAATGCTGATTGTTAAACAGTGTACCCATCAGCAAAATGTCCTAAGAGACAGCTATTCCACAGAGACAGCTATTAGCATTATCTCTACAACCACAACACCCTCTAGAAGAGCCAAGTGATTGCAAAGACAGAGACAGGAAGACAAACCAAGATGGCTAGAGATTTCAGTTTGTCACTTTAGAAATATGACATATAACACAACAACACATCATTAGACTTTTAAAATATTTACCTACCAAATAATGCCAGTCAGTATTTTTTGCATTTAAATGGTAAACAGTACAATCTGCTTGTATCTTTGTATAATTTGAATGCATTTGTTTATTATTTAAAGTTTAGTACTGCCTTTTCCACACTTTCTGTTCCCCCGTTGCTCTAGTTGTTCTTTTAATTAAGCTCTGTTGCACTGAAGTATAAAATGTGGCATATATAAATGGAATTATTTTGTAGTAGTGTTGTTGTTGTTGTTGTAATGATCATTTTACCACAATAAGACTTATGCGCAACTTATAGTATCAAGGCATGTTCTCTGCGTATTGTGATTGAATGCAAGTCTTTGTTCACGTGACTCAGCAGCAGGACAAGCACAGAAAGTTGTCCTTTGTTCAGGCTCATACGTGCTATCTACTTGGAACATAGAGAAGACTCTATGTTCTGTTCTGTTCTGTTCTGTAGTTAATTTAGTGAAACTAACTGTTAATCTACAATTATTAGCTTCAACTCCAACATGAGCCACTAAGTTACACTCACCCTTGTGTGAAGTGCATAGTGAAACGGCGGACCAGTTGGCTAATTACAGAACAATACAGATACAGATACAGATACACTAGCACACAGGTATAAATGCTTTTGACGGCCTAACCCCCAACGCAGTAGATACTCTGTACTGTAAATTAAGCTTTACAAATGGTCCAAAATAAATGGACTTTCACTCATCAATCAGTAAGGCTGAGGCAGGCCATATGAAGTAGCTGGTATTAAAACAGGTAGCATGCATAATGTTGAAGTGCCGCTTTCAACACACCGCTATGGTCTGAATGCATTTCAAGCAAGTCTACTTAGCATTGCCGTGGTCAGATAAAATAAAATGAAAAACTAATCAGTCCAGTCAGGTTTGAACAGGTGGTTTTCCTGGTTGACTGGCCATTTTTCGTGCAGGCCATGGTGGCAACTTGGGGATATTAACTAGCTGACAGGTGGCTAAGCTAGTTAAGGAGTATATACAGCTGCAGTATGTCATGTATTATAAGTTCCCGTATGCATGTAGGTCCATGTTTAAGTGTACGGTGTGGGTTGAGGCCAAACCACTGAAAAGCAGTGTGAATTTTATTATACATGTTGTGCATTATTATTTCACATATGACAATACATGAGCCAAACATTTGGCTTCTGTGGGCTGGATGTGGCCTGTGGGCCGCTAATTGGAGTTCAGTGCTGCAGGCCCTAGAGACTAGGTACACCGTTTTAAAGAATTTACCCTCAGTTAATATGTGATACTTCTTTTCATAAGTAAAATTTCCCGGCAGTGACTCTTTTGGTAGATTCTCAGCTACCTACTTTAGTTATGCTGGTATATATGGTAAATTAATCATATCAAAAGGACTGTCGCATACTCCTTTAATACACCTGAAAGTACAACACAGTATCACAACAGCTTTAGTACCATCAGTTAATTAGGGCACTAATTGAAATATTTGGAATTTCAAAATTTCAACCCTGGAAACTTTTACTTTTGTGAACTTTTTAATTTTCATGGAGAAAATCAAGATTAATTTAGCATATATGGTTTCTTGCCCTCAAACGGTAAACAAATGTAAACATCTATTTAGGGCATTAAAATATAAGTGCTGGCCTACATTACTACATTAGACAACATTAGGCCACTTCTTCATGGTACCTAATAAGAGTTATGCTCAGTGCTCATGCAGAGGTGGACCTTGCAGATCACATTTGACCTAAGAATGTGGCCTTGATCTTCCCTGGTTGGCTGGGTGAAAACCACATCCTTGTAAACTTCATGAGAGGCACTGGGATGCAATTTAAAATGTGGGCTGAAATAATATGAACCAAATATGGTTCATTGCCCCATAAAGGGTTAATTCATGCTTACGACTTCAGGGCTCATTTCTTCCAGAAGATATTGATTTGCCATTATTCCAAAGATGAAAACTCAAATGTTGGAAAGATGGGAGCTGGGGTTGCCCTACACATGAGGAAGATGTGGCTTAGAAAATAAATTGCTATGCAGCATGTATGGGAAGAATCCAGAACAAAACAAAGCTAAATATAGGCACTGGTTGATTGTGAGAAGACACAAGCAATGTATTCCATTACATGCAATGTAGCCATGGTACAGATTATAATGCAAATAGTTGGTGGCCAAGGAGCATATTGCCAGAAAATGGCACAATTGACAAGGATGTTACAAAAGCTTTGCTAATGTGTCTACATACCCTAAAACCTTCCACAGATGGAATGAGATGATATTAATGAGTAACTCAAATGTATTTACTTTGTTTTGATGATAGCAAGAGATGCAAAACACATTTTTAGCTATTCAATATGTGAAAAAATGTGACGTACTTCATGATTGTTGGTCAGTTTTAATTTCATATTTCTTGTTCTAGAAATTTTATTGGTTGCTTTTGAGTCTTTGAATATTACTAGATATTTGTTGAATTGCTTTACTCTTTTGGAGGTCTTTTTAGGGCATATTACGAATAGCTTTTTTTTTTTTTTCCACCAAAATCAGCACCATGTTATATTGGTGGGTATTGGGAACAACCTTTACCTATAATGCCTTCACTGCAACATTATGCTCTTTTAACATTTCCATCTTCATTGCTAGATGATCGAGACTCTGGCTTTTCTTTGTTTCATTTCCCAGAGATTGGCTCTCAATCAAGCAGTGTGGGCAGCACTGTAACATCCCTTTCCTTGGATTTTCAATTTGCGAAGTTTTCGATTCTGTTAGTGGAGTTATTTTCTTTGCTGGTTCAGCCATGGCGCCTATCACAGCTTGTACCAACAGCCCAGTTACTCTCCTATTTCCTCCAAACAAACGGCTGTTGTTTCGGGAGGCAATGTATCCATCCATCTTAGTGCCAGAGGTTATTTCCCTGGAAAGATCTACCAGACACCTAGAGCCTCACACCACCTCTCTGCAATTTGGTGCCCACTTTCAAAAAGAAATGCTTGGCACAGCTCATATTTGTCCTGTTTTCCACACAAGAAGTTGTTACTGACACATGTCGATTTGAGTTGGAACAAATACAAAGAAAACACATGTGTGTGTTCAGATTGTCTGTTTTTAGTGTGATCTATCTCTGTTTTGAGATATTATGTGTTTTTTTGCATATCAGTAGTATGTCATCACACATTCATCCTTTGATGATACTAATTAAAAACTCACAGCTGATGGAGTGGTGAAATTAACTGGACAAACTTTGTGCTCCCACTTTGTGCAATTTTAAGATAAGGGAACTGGTTAAATGTTGTTTTTCAAGATAATCTTGTGGAGGATGCCTGTAGAGAAACTTTAAAGGTGCAATTTATAAAATATTATAGGTAAGGTGCCTTTCTCAAAGGTATGAGTTTGTGTGTAGTTGGTATATGTTTGTGTTTAAATACTAACTCAAATGGTACTTAAACCAGTGTAAAACAAGAGTGAGGAAAAAGTCTAGCAATTATTAACTCACATCAGGGCAATGATATGTAAATTTGTTGTGATGGTCCAGTAATGGCACCCATTGCTAGCACATGAACCAGACACTGCTACCATATTGAAATTATCCAACAACCACCCTGCTAGGCATGCTGTGGTGACCATTCTTCCAGTACTCCACTACCAGTAAGAGCAGTGTCCAAGGGAGAGGTTAAAAACAAACCCTAGTTGGCTGGCTGTCCTGTCCTTCCTCTTCAGTGGTTTCCTGCCAAAAGAGTCAACCATCATTGCATTTACTGTTTAATTCATTGACCATCTGTCCTTCAACATAATTGAATGCTGGGCTTCTTTCTCTCATCTCCGAGGGCTGACTAGGTTAACTCACTTTCACGTCTTGTGGCACAGATGTGTATGAGGTTACAGGCTAGCACAGGTTGGTTCTGATATGTAGTCTTGGAAATGTCAAAGCATTGCTAAAAAAAAACCAAAGTGCTGTTTTTTTTTTCTTTCCCAAGCACAAATGTAAAAATGTAAATAGTTCCCTCCTGTCAGTTGTGTTTCTAGTCTTATATGATCGCAAACTCAGTATAATATGGTTTTGGACAGCTTGTCAGACAGAAAAAAAGTAAATGATGAGGACTTTCAGCACTGGTTTACCCCAGTTAAATTGCAAATTTATTCAGTTTATAGTGAAAGCAAAAAAAAAAAAAAAATCACATTTGGGTTGACCAATGACAATAATTATTAGACTAAATGTGTGTAACTCTAAGAAATGCCCTGCGGTCAACTAGGACTTGGAATGAGCAGTGTAGATTTTGGTGAAGGGGTCACCATTGCAGAGGTTATCAAGAAGGTCCACTCTATGGGTCGATGCAAAGCAATATAGCAAACAGATTTTTTTTCAAGTGTGACTTAAAGATCATAGAAAGTGGCTGATTTGACAAATCTCGGCTAAAGCAATTAGGTGGACATCATGATGAAAGGAGTCTACTGCTTAGTTACTATAGAAGTAATTCTAAATTATGACCATCTCATTGTTGCTTATTGCACTTTTTCGAAATGAGAATTTTTATGGTCCTGAAACGTGAAATGAAGCAGGAAATTAAAAACCTAAGATAAGCGCTTTTTACTCTCCTATTCATCCTAAGCTGCCGCCTTCACGCACGCAGTAAGGACCCATCAGATCCTATTCCTGTTCTCCACACAGTCAGGTGACAGGTATTCACATATTTAATTTATTTAAGAAAGAAAATTTGTTTTTTCCCTCTAGAGAGTTATCACGGGTCTTTTGAAATGAAATAGGCTCTCCTCTCAGCAGTAAAATGTGACGCACATACTTTCAATGAGGGTCCTAACTGCATCTAATTTTCCGACTTTCTAAAAATAGCAGAGCTGCTTGACCTTGTTCTTTGAAAAGTTGGCCAAGTCCCCTCACACCTCATGCACTGTTTAGACTTTCAATGGACAGCAGAAGTTAAACCCTGCAAGCCTAATTTTAGGCAGAAAGTTCATTGATGGTTTATGAAACTCAGATTGGATTCCCAACTCTCCTTCTCCCTCAGGCTCTTTATTTCTTATGCATGCACCCTGTGCTTTGCAGATAGGAATTTTGGCTGATTTTCTCCAAACAACACTTCGCATACCCTTCTGCTTAAATCTGGAATGCGTGTATGTTTTACCTGTGTGTGTGTGTGTGTATTTGGGGGTGGATGTTGCCTGTTTTTAATCTCTACTTAAGATTGCACGCTATCATTTGTTTATATTTTAGTGGTCACCATATGTGCAGCGGATATTTGGCTCGGACACTGTGCATTAAAGTATGCTCGCCTACACTTAGCTTGGTAGTTTTCATCCATTTCTCAGAACTCCAGGCTTGTTTTTATTGAACTGAGGCTATTTTTAACCTGGTCTTTGGGGGGGTGTTCAAGGGTTTATCAGGGGGTTTCAGTTAGTGTCATATGAATCCAAACTGGGCAGCGGTCCAGGGTGAGTAAAACACATCTCCCCCTCCTTCCCTCTAGTGCCTTGAACTCCTCTTGTGTGTGTGTTTACGTTCCAGTATAACTATCTTTCTGGGGACCAGTCTGAGTTTTACGCCATGGGAGCGAGGACAATTTGTCCGGTCCTCACTTCTTTACAAGGCTGTTTGAGGGTAAAGACTTGCTTTTTGCGTAAAGGTTCCAATTAAATTATGGTTGGGATTAGGGTAAGGATTAGGGTTAGGCACTCAGTTGAGATGGTTAGGGGCTAGGGAATCATTGCATCAATGAATGCCCTCACTAAGACAGCCATATGTGTGTGTATGTGAGAGAAACATGTGTTGACTCACCTCTGCAGATGTGTCGGTGTGTGAGATTTAATCAAAATTTTAACTTTCTTGGTGAATGATGAATAAAATAATTGGCATTTTCTCAGTTTTTACACTAGTTTAGGAAAGTTAAAACTAATGTAAAAACTGAGAAAATTTCCATTTATTCACCAAATATGTAAGATATGAATCTAAAGGTATAGTATGCCAAGATCCCACATTAACATTACATTGTTTTCTAATAAATGTATCAAAATATCAGGTTATTTAATTTGGCATGATAAGAATCAGAGAAAAGCTGCAAATAAATATTTGAATGTAATACTTCGTCAATTATTCTGTCTATGGACTATCTATTAATTTGAACACTATGAACATGTTATCATGCTGCAGATTAACTGACAACCTGTCAGTGGTACATCTGTTGTTTTCCGAATGCTTTGATAAATCATTGTGAATGTGGTCAATAACAAAAACAGATGAAGCTTGTGTTACCTCAGGGCTTGTGTGTCTGTTTGTTGTGATATCGGATATATCTGATACGGTCAGCCTTGAATTGTGTTGTTGAATATCTGATATCTAATGGTCAAGTTGTTTTACTCTAATCCCATTTTTGACAACCTACTTCAAACAGATCACTCTCTGAGGGTGATTTTAGTATAACCGTGTGCATGTGTGTCTTTGTGCCCCTGCAGTGATGTGGGTGACTGCCTCAGGCTGAATAACATGTTTATTAATTTACTCCAATGCTGTAAACTTATTTCCACCAGGAGACACCGACAAACACAACAAAACACCTCCCACTCAGTCACATGAGCCACTTCCATCTACCAGTGGGTGAATCTTTGTTTGATGTCTCTTCATTCCCTCCCTCTTTCTCCTCCCTGCCTCTGCCGTCTTCCCCCCTGAGGGGCAGTTTCTGGTGACTGACGGCATGCAAGCCAGCTGAGGGTAAACAAAGCACCAGCCACCAGACCACGCTATTGCTTTAATGTCACAACTCAATGTAAGGCGACTGGGTGAAAGGGACGAGGGGGCAACACTCACACTTTCTCGCTCAGGACATGTCTGAGGCTGACAGTAGCCCTCCAGCAAAACACTGACAGTCTGCATTGGTGTTGGCCTGTAGCTACAGGTATCAGGAGGAAGACGTCTGAAGGTTTAGACACATAGACACTGCAAGTGTTTATAGTATTCTCAGATAGGGCATATCATGGTATAAGAAAGGTTTATAGCAAAGTATTTGTAGTTTCACATGAGAGTTCTAAAAAACAAAAAAAGGTGTTTACTGATGATGTTGTTCAGTTCCAGGATGAAAAAAAGGGCAACTGGACTTGTATAATTGCTTGAAGACGTTTTGCCACTCATCCAAGTAGCTTCTTTAGTTCTAAGAGAATGTTGGGGAGCTGGGGTTTATCTCTTAATGACCAGATACTTACCTGTAGTTGGAGGAAGCTGTTTTGATCCTGTGTCCTTTCAACAATGAATGGTAACAGCCATGCATGGCAGAATTTTTTTCATTTTTTTTTTATTTGCTGGTTGACTCATCAAATCAGTCTAACTATTTAAACAATTTAAAAATATGTTTAAGAGTGTGCCCATGTCTTTAAGTTTTAAAAGTGTTCAAAGTAATGTCCAAGTCAACACATTTGTGTCTGTCAACATTTTTAAATTCAATCATGACTTACTGAAACTATAAATCCCTGTCTATCTATAAAACAATTTACTGATCATTTTGTAGCTGACAGTTAGTCACTAGGGCATGTTCCTGGCTCTGGCATAGGTAACCTATATTTTCCACCCCAAATGTTTTGTAGGTAAAACAAGTGGATCATAAAAATATTGCTTGTGTATGGATGCAGCCGTCCATACACTCTTTTTGCCGTCACCTCTTTCTATTTGAAGACAAAATACCCTAAACAGCACCACCTCTATATTTGATCCAGCTCCAAGCCTGCAATCAGCATGGTGAATTTGGTGTTTGGAATCAAAGGTTTGGACGATGTTTCTTTGTGGTAAACGTTTGGGGAAATATTTGCATCATATGTCAATCAACTGTATCAGTCGTTGGCTCAATCACACTGGCTCTAAGCTGAGATTAGTTCAACTTTGTACCTGTCCACTTTGCGCTGCCAGAGTGTTATCACTGCTTCATCTCACTGAATTTCATGAGTCTCTTCCTGTGTGTGAACCCTGTGAGTCTGTATTATCCAGCATCAATAGGATCTTCTGAAAAAGGATGTTTTATATATTCAGCAGTATTAAACCACATTAGTACACTGTGATCTTGAAAGTAGTTGAGGAAACAAACTCTTTAAAGTATCTAAAAGCCTGACAAAGAGATGACTGACTTCAGCCTTTTAAAGTATTTCTCAGTGTCTGTCATACTGTCACTCATTTAAATTCAGGCATTTGCTTCACAGGTTTAATAGTAATGTGCAACGTATTAGTGATCAATGGTGATGGTCTCAGACCAACCTGATTTCCAGTTATTAATAGCATGAAAACAGACTTTCACTTAGTTTTTGTGTCTAAGCTGACATCATATACAACTGATTAAATCCCAGCAATCTTCACAAATTAGAAAGATGCACAATTTAAAGTGAAGACATTTATGAGAAAGGGTCTAGTACAGGAGATGTGGAATTTAATCACGTCTCTTGTGCAAGTTTTATTGACTGTCTAATGGAAAATATGAGTCGTTTAACGAGTACCGGCACCCCCACCACAATCTGGTGCTGTTCCTGCAGCGAGCTCCATTTCTGTGTTTGCCTATCTTCATTCAAAGCCCCTCTGATGTGAGAACTAAATGCATAAAAGAGAGAGAGAGACTGACTGGTCTAAGCCCAACATATGCGGGAGACACAGGTCAGTTACTGCATCCAGGCGGCCTATTCACCAGGAAGATCTTTTTAATTAGGCTATGTTCTTTTAATTAACCAGCCAGCATAATGTCTGTGTCCATTTGTCACCCCTGCTTTGCTCAGGCGGAGCTCAGTGAAAATACCCTCTTTTGTCTCCTAATAGTTCCACAGGTCCCTGCTTCCTATTATATACCCTCATTCTCTGAAATGTATTTTTTCTTGCTCTCTCTTAGATTAGCATGATAATACCCCATGGATGGGAGGGAAAATGGTAAAGAGCTATTGCGGGACTGCTCATCAGGTTCACTGTGTGCAAAACTGTGCTTATTATCATACTGAATGCACCATCAGTTAAACTAACAGCCTGAATTCCGACATTTATCTCCAATATCATAGACTGGCTGTCAATTGCATAGGGAGCACAATGGCAAATTACTGGTTATGTCTTGCTCTTTGGAGTCTGGATCTTCCCCTTGTGTAATTGTACTATGCTAATTCTGCTGCCCTCCCCCTCCATGCACTTCCAATGACAGAAAGAAGGTTTACCAACTGTTCGGATACAAAGTGAAATGTGAGTGAATAAATGTGTTGATTAGTACATTGGTACTGGCTGAAAAACTTGAGCACATCCTGTGTTACAACCTCCAGCTCTGGGGCACGGAGGGAATGGCTCAGCTGGAGCTTGTAGCTGTGTTTCCAGAGACAGGGTCAGATGCAGGTCAGGATACCTTGAACTCCTCAGCTGGATTTATTGTGTCGGAGGTGGACAGGGTCGGGGCACACTCCTCCCCTAAACACGAGGACTTTGTTAGTGTCGGACATGGAGCAGACACTGGCAGGGCAGACAAATCCCTGTCACGGTCTCTGAGTGCAACTCTGCTGGGGTCAGAGGTCATGTCTTGGGGGGTATGACGTGAATACTGATTGATTTTCTTAAGTTGGTTTTAGGATTGGGGGTGGGTGCACTTTGCCTGGTGATGGCAGAGAAGGGGTCAAACAACTTACCCTTACCCAATACAAGGATGCAGAGTGGGGGAATGTGGTACAAAGAATAGGAAAAGATAGTGAGTCACAACATGCCTGACTCCCCCGCTCAACTGTGTGCCTCAGTGGGTGTGTGTTTTCACTTTCCCTGAAACAAGACACTAGACCACATGTTTTCCTTTAATAGACAGCTGAGTGGAGAGAGGGCAGGAGCGTGGTCTGTTTACCATTTGGTGGAAGACAGAAGAGGCCACACTTCTCAGTTCTTCTGCTAGATTTATTAGTTTTTCTGAAAAATGCACAACCATGGTGGCCACTGACAATCAGATCAATCATTCAATTAGCACAGTTCAAAGTGCTTTACAAGTGACTCACTGGCTAAACGGAAATTCCATTTTCACACAACCAGAACCACAATACTAACAACTGAGAAATAATATAGAATGTAACAGTGAATTAGTGCAGTAGTAAACTAACTGACATGTACCTCATAAGTGGAAATTGGATGGTACTTTGAGAGATCACCTGTTCCATTTGAAGGCAGCATTAAAACCTTTACATTTAGTGATGACCTTTCTGATTGTCTTTATGCTTGTGTATTTCAAGGCGTTGTCATGGTGAGCATTATGCATAACAACCATCAACAATATGGGACAGGGTTAATCTTCCTCGAAACTAATAACATGAGGTAACAAGATTAATGCTATTACAAAATGTACAAAAGAAAGGAAATGGAATTTAAAATGAAAACGAGAAATGAATAAAAACAATCAGTGGTTATTTTATCTTTGTAGTAAAGTGTATTTTTGTTTGCCTGTTTTCAACTGTGTTTCAGGTATTTTGTTCACTTTCTGCCACTAAATTACAACAGAAATGGTGTTGCTCTGCACTTTGACTTTTCCCTGAACTAATGATTTTTTTTCATTATATCTGATCAGCAGTTCTGGGCTTCACATGAGACTATCTGTAATTATGAATAAGAAGTTCATCCTTACTGCAGCAGCATCACGTCAGTTTAATGTCACCCAGCTCCTCAAGTGATGTAGAAAAAGGTCACAAATAAGACGGAAAACTAGAACTCATCATTGAATTTTAATAGTATCAGATCCAGACTGAATTATTCCACACATTTACCAAAATGTTGATCAAATGCTGAGCTTTGAAGCTTAACAAACTTATTTTCCAGCATGTGATGATGCCCCTTGTGCTATTGTGATATAGTTTGTAAAAGAATCTTGAGACCAGTTTGTTTTGCTTGCAGACCGACTCAAGTCCTACTTGATTAAAAAGACCTTTGTTAATTTAAAACGTACATCTCATGCTACCAAAAATTATAGTTAAGAAGAATGTGTTTGTTTAGTAGTTGGCCTAATAAATAATTATTTATTAAAATAAATAAAAGGAATATAAATCCTAAAAAGAAAAAAAAATGTATATAACAAAAAAAAAAAAAAAACACAGTGCAAGAGAAATCTGTTAAATTAAAATCTTTAAAGCTTAAAACTGTATGTATGTTTGTCTGTCAGTTTGAATGATTCCAGGAATTGTCCGATGCAAATCCTCAGTCCGGATCATGCACCCTGTAGTTCTGATCTAGGATGACAAGTGAATAAATCTTCCAACAGCGAGCTCCATTGATTGGTTAATTGCTGCCAGCTTTGTCCTAACAGGATAGGTGGGTGGGTGGTTGTCTTTTGTTTTTTGGAGAGGGGGTGGGTATGGAGTACACAGGGATGTTTTTTGACATTGCGTGTTTGTGCGTTGTTAATTGGAGCTGATGTAACCAGAGATATTGTGGTATCATCTCCTGTCCCATTGTCTTGTATCTATTCACCCAATCAATAGAACAGTCATTCCACAAGTGCAGTGGTTGACGAGTCAATGCGTCCATAATGGATTCAGCTGATTGCGAACGTCGGGAGCCCAGTGTATTTCAAGAAAACAAACAAGCAACGCAAACATCCGGTCGACTAGTCCAGAGGCCGAATATTGATTTGTTACTCCTTAAGTTGTGGTTTTGAAATTGTTTAACTGTACATTGCAGTATAGTGTTTATGCATTTCATCAACAGTAGATGAATGCAGCACTCTAAAATGCAATGCAGTTCTGCTCTAATTGGTTTTGTTGTCAGGACTCTCGGCTTTAGATTTTTTGTTGGGTAGTTTTGCTATCAATCACCTCATAATGGTCCTTCTTTAGAGGCTTTTAAAATCTGACTTTTCCAAGAGTTTACACAGCCTCTGCTCCTTTACATTGCAAGGGTATAATGGTGTAAGACACATGGACCTGATTCTAGCAGATGGCATGATCCACGTTACTAAAGCTGGTTCTGTTATAAAGCACAAACATGCACTATTAAATTCATCTAGATTCATTTAGGGGCAATTTGTAGTCTGGGAAATGAAAGTGCCTGAATGATAGTCTGGAACCTTTGTTGTGCAGCACAGGAATTTGTTTTCTACAAGCCCTTATCTGCCTTTTGATGTTTTGTGTTTTTCCCAGGCAGTGCTGTAAGTTCTTAGAAATGGTGAGCACGGGCCCTTGTCTATCAACATTTCATTCTATACTACCAAAACAAGAAAATAATGGCCTCATGGTATCACACTACCTGGGATAGGTTATTACTGATACACAAAATGCTGGTTGTACTTTCCATTTGGGACAAAATTTGGTCCTTTTGTCAAAACAAAGAGAACTTGAGAGTGTGGAGGAGAAAAATAAGCTGGCGAGCTGGCTTTGCTTTAACCTTAACTGAACCATCATCGGCATGTGGCTGCCAGCTGGAGTGCACACTAATCCAGAGGATGCTGCCTCTGCAAGTCTTGCCGGGTTCTGCCACTTAAAATCTGCTCAGTTTGAGGTCAAAACCTCCATCACCATTTGTCAGAATTAGTCAGGTCAAGATCTAAGCAGGTCATTACACATTTCACAGCATCTCTAAACAGCTTAATGATTATGGCCGGCTATCCTCAGGTTCAGTTATGGATGAACAGCACAAAAAGATTTCAATTTAAAGCTTTTCTGAAAACAATGGCCACATTAATGAATTTCTAAAATCACAATAAGTACAACGCTTATTGTGAGTTCTTTTGCACTTTTAACCGAGTGCAAACTCTTCTGAGATTATGCATGAACCTCTAATTGCTTTTTTATGTTTAATGTTAAATTGAAAACTAATCAGCAATGTCTGTGTGCAGTAGGAAATTAAATACATTCACTGTATGCTCAGGAGCCCACTCCTTTAGAAGCATAAAAGATTGTTTATCAACCCCAGTGAAGCTGTCAGTTACTCAAACATACACCCTTTTACATATCCGCTTGCAGGCGACGTGTTTTTTTTGACAGCATACTGTGTAAAGCTCTGTTTAGGTTTGTGCACTGGCAAGGTGAAGACGTTTTTCACGGAGCAGATTGCCAGAGCAGATTGCGAGCTGAGATGCCATCATCAGACTTGGCTAGTATGAGGTCTGGGATTTGTCAAATGATTTTGTTCACTTGTAGCAACCTGTCACACAAAGCAAGTTGGTTCACATTTTGGCAGTTTACTGATGAAAGTGAATCGTATATCCAGCATTAATGGTCTGTCGTTGTTAACGTACTTAGGACTTTCATTGTGATTTCATTGTCCTTCATTATGTTTGAGATGCACACAGATGTTAGCGTTAGCTCTTATTTTTCGTTCACAGATTGACTGACGGCTGCAGTGGAAGTGCGTATCAAGCTGGTGAACCAACCTGTGTGGTGGATCGCTGCAGTCAGCAGACTATTTGGCAGCACAGGTAAGGAATGTTGTTTCCTTCTGAAATAGATTCTGTGTTGAATTAAATATGGTATTTAGAAATGAAATATAATGTATAAGTGTAATTTCAGGAAACACCTACAGAGAGCACTTAATTAATGTCTCGTTAATAGTCTGTCGTTTTTAAACATACTTAGTACTTTTAGAATCCTTTGATGGAAAATACAACATGACTTGATTGCCAATTCATAGCTTTATAAATCATTTAGTACACAGTATCCATCTACTTTAACCAATATTTGGTGTACAATAATGAGGACTTCTCCCATATCCTAGCACACATAGTCCTAATATTCACACATAATTCACACGCAAGTGAACTACCAAAAGCATTTCTCACAGTTCATCATGCACTGATGTATTCTCTGGCACCATTTTCATGTGTATTCTGCTAAGTTTTGGTCAGTAGTGGTTTATCTCAATAAGGATCTTTTTGTATTTGTGTTTTTTTCTGAGCTCCTCCTCACTGCTCTGAATGTGGTGAGACTCAGCTGATGACAGCTGATGAATCTGATGACCCCTGAGGTTGTGCGCTTACACAGCCAGAGAATGGAGACGCAGCATGTTTTCAGATCACGCAGCGTCAGGGGTGGCAGATGGAAAATGGGTCTCTTTAAATTAAGATGCAGAATCCATGGTGCTGATTAACAGAGATCATTGTCACTTGAATGCTGTCAGCTCCTCAATAATTGATAGAGTCTCAAATTGGAGCATGTCTAGTGAGGTTTTTTCAGTACGTTGTTCTGAGGTGGTCTACTCAGTGGAGAGAGACTACACAAATGCATCAAAAACTTGTAGAATCACTGAAAATGTTTTGTGTCTGGCAGCTGAGCATTTCCCCAGTGAGCCTGAATGTGGACAGTAGAGGGCAGGGCCAAGGAGTGCGGGTGACAGGATTCCTCATGGGAAGGCTGGAGACAGATGGCTGGCCAGATGCAGGCCTGCTGTGACCTTGAAAGCATCTTGGAACCAGCAAAAATGTCCAAAAAACAATTGGTCCATACAGTAGGAGTGGTTCTGTTGAGGTGTTTAAAAGTTTGACTTGTTTAGATCTTGTGTTGTATTAGTGTATCATGATGAACACAGACATTTCTACCTCATCTGAAATTAGCTTTCCAGGTTGAGTTTAACCTGTCTTGTAAACAAGACCAGCAAAACAACAGATTCACTGACTTACAAAGCTATTTGCGGTAGAGTTTGAGATTTTGATCCTGTTTACCTGAGCATGATGGACTTCTCTGTTCCATAGTTTTATCCTTTCTCTTATTTATGCCAGTCAAAAAAAGAAAAGAAAGAAACTATGGCCAAATATAAACATCAGCTGAGATGTTTGGAACTGGTAACTATCAGATGTCAGTATCCAAGTTTATATAAACACACAGGTCTGTGTGAAAGTTTGCTTTGGTGGGATGTATTCTCACTGAAGTTTCAGTCAACTGCAATTTTCAGCTAATCTGACAATCAGTTAATTGGTCTAAAATGTCAGAAAAACGACTCTCTGAAACCGACTTCTATAAATACTTTTGTTCAGCCTTTTCTATCAAATGGGGACTATAAGCTTTGTGCCAAGCAATTGGTTGTATATGTAAATATTGATTAATCATCTCATTTTATTTTAGTTCTCAACATTCACATGTTGTTGATCTGACTCGGAAAAATTCTCACATCTAGACTTCCAAAAATATCAATGTTTCTGAGACGATTCCTTAACAAGTATGCACACTATGAATGTTGTTCCTATGTATTCAATTAGCACGTCACAGATTTGTTGGAAATATATAAGTGATTATGAATGTTGCAAAATAGATTCTTAATGAAACCCCATCCATTGGATTCTTTCTGTTGAAAGAAACGGGTCGTTTTTAACTCTGTGAAGTTTATGTGGTCACTGGCTGAACAGTAGTGTTCTTGCGTCAATACAGAAACGAATTCGCTTCCTGATGCAACCCGGCCAGCTTACTGTGAAGCAAAAGCCACCGGCAGCCTGATATTGTGCAGGCCTCCGGGGCTTTGAGCACAGCAAAGGGAGGGCTATGATCAGAGCTGCAGACTGGATGGTGAGCTGCAGGCGGGGAGGGGGCTGTTGGGGTGCAGTGAGAAATAAGAGGAGATGGAGGAGGGTAGAGGTGTCAGGCGTATAATTGGGGTGAGGAGATCTCTGGGGTGGATAGAGGGAAGCTTTATTAAGACCGCTCAAGTCTGATGTGCTTGCATGGCCGCCTAGCTCTTCCTCGCACACCCACGCCTGTGGGCCAATCCTCCATTTCCACAAGAGACTCTGTAACAACAAAGGGATGAAGGCCAAAGTCCTCAAGCTCCCTTCAGTCACAGATAAGACAAAAGACCCCATTACCTGAAAAGCACTGATTTGGAGGCAGCAGCATATGGATCTGCCTTTCCTTTTAAATCGAGGTCTATTGTTTCTCCTTCTTGACATTTGAGCAAAGTTGCCTTTTACTTATTGACAGTGCTGCTGTGTTGTATCTAGAGTTGCTGCAGATTTTTTGTCTAAACTTCAATGAGATGCCAGTAATTAGTTTGTACCATTACCAATGACTGCTTGAAAATCTCCTGGATTCTCCTCCTCTCTGTCCTTGTTTTTGCGTTAGCTGTTCTTGGTGAGTGTACACTTCACATTCTGTACGTTCTCTCCATATACATATATCCTTGTTGTGATCCAGTGAATGCATGACTTGTAAATGTAGTGAGAGCAGAGCATTTATGAAATATTTACAGCTCTGTGGAGACAAATATTGTAGCACAGAATGGATAAAAGAGAAATAATCTCTTGTTTCGGCTCACAGGGGAAAACAAACTTTTCAGGGTGACTTCCCCTGTAACTGATTTTATCAAAACTGATGGTGAGATTAGGAGCTTAACTGCTTATTTCTGCGTGCTCTGTGAACATTGACATGTTACTTTTAGCAGTCAATGAAGTTCACATGTCAGTAATTGAATCCTTTGTAGACGCATGCTTCTGTGACTTGGGCATTCTGAGAAAGTTTGCCGTCTCACAAAAGCAGATTTCTGTGAGTGACACAACAAAGATTTTGAGATGAAGCAGGAGGCGGTTATGGGGAGAATTAGCGGCCTCCCCCAGTTCTCTGCTGTAAATTGGTTTCTGTGGAAGTCAGGAAAAAGGGGCTGGAGGTCTGTTCTCTGCTTCCTTAGTAGCTTGTTAATCCCTCACAGCTCTGGCCAGGGGGAGAGCCGCTTGCACATACTCGGCTCTTGTGGAAAATGGCGCTACTCCTCCTCCAGCCTTCTTTCGTCCTCTTTCCACTCGGTCCTGCAGGGCTTGGCTAATCCTCTGCCTGGTCATGGCAGGGAGATTGCAGGCTTTTTCAAAGCTGGCTGGACTTCAAAGTTACAGGGATACAGGGACTTGAGGAGGTGGGAGAAAATTAGGTCCACCACAAGCAAAGGCTCTTTGGGGTTCACCTCAGCTTTTTCTTCTGCCATTCCAGAGGTGGCACTGGGAAAAAAAGGAGCATTGTTGATTAGTTGATTGGCAAGACGAGCTCTTTGACAGGAGTCTTTGAAGATCAGCTGGCAGCTGATTCGTTTTCAAAAAGTCCTCAAAAAGATAATGTTTATTCCAAAACATCCAGAGTGCAGCAGGGGGTCAAATACTCCAAATTAGTTTGACATATTTCCCATCAGAAAGTTTATTTCCTTTTTAAAGTTCAGTAGTTTTTGAACTTTTTTTTTCTTTTGTGTGGAACTAATTTTACTGGGTTCTTGTCAGTTGGGTATTGACAGCTGGATTCAGTCAAGCAGGTTTCCCTTGTCATTAGATGGCTTTTTGTTAAAGATTTGCACTAATGAGTCAATTCAGAATTTTGCTCAAACAATATTTTTTTCTCCCACAAGTTACTGTTCGTTTAATGGAAATGTCCCTGAATGCCGATCCCTTGTTAAGTTCTCAGATAACTCAGAGCGAGATTACAGATGAAGAAATGTGATGCTGAAATTTATGTCCATAGTAATCCTTGGCTTTGTGCTGGGTTTCTGAGCACAAAGCATGTTCTGACTCTGGGAAACGAAACAGTTATTTCATTTATTGGGATTATTTGTTTTACTCATGTAGAAAATGAAATGCTTAGTGCTGGATTGCTGCCATTTGCATCAAAAATCTTGACTGTTAATTTATTCAAATGTCAACACACAGACATGTGGGTATGTCTTTCGATTTAGTGACTCAAAATAAATACATTGGGTCTCAAAATTCAGCAGAATGTTGGTGCCATAAATAAGGCATGGCAACGTTATACTTCCTGCTTACATTTTTCTAAAGTTTTGTGAATTAGCTGGTCCATATGCTTATGTGAGGAGGCAGTCAAGCCCTCTTGCCCAGTGTTGATCTTTTTCTGTGTTTTGTCTTGCCATTTAAATATTGCTATTTAAGTGCTTTAATTGCATGAACAATTCAAAACCTCTCATCTAGACCCTTGATTACAATGAAGTGTGATTGCAACATTCTTGGTTGCCATTTCACGTATTCACCAGCTCCATCTGCAAGTGCAGCATGGTAATTGCTTTAAGCGGCCTCCGGGGGTTTAGGATTTTACATTATTCCCCGTCTTGATGTTCAGGAACTGTGCAGTCGATATATGGTGGCTCAGTCAGACCTTAACAAGCACACATTCGACCATGTGAGCGTGAGATGTCAACAAGCTGTTTAAAGCTTCACCCTGGGGTAACCCTTTGTGAAGGTTAGTTAGCTTTAACTTAAGGGGGATTATGTCGCTACTGCTCCCTTAGTAGCTGCAGTGGATATTTATCTTATTCTATTCATCTCACCTCATTAGTACTGCTTACTTTTAGATATTATCACAATGCCCAGAGTGCAAAAGACCTTCAGATTGTTTACGTTGTTCTGAACCGTATCAGAAAATTTAGTTGTTTTTCCTTATGTGGTAAATTTAGCCACTCAGACGTCTGTTTACGGCTGGTAAACAGAACTTTTAAAATCTGCCTGTGAGCACAATCTCTCAATGGTTTTGATGTGCTTCTCCTTTTCTTTCTTTCTTTTTTTTTTTT
>JASGAT010357003.1:0-10583 GCA_030220025.1 Chelon auratus | reverse complement strand
CTAAATGCATTGAGTTGCTGCCATGTGATTGGCTGATTAGAAATTTAAGTTAACGAGCAGTTGGACAGGTGTACCTAATAAAGTGGCCGGTGAGTGTATGTGTGGAGTTTAATTAGTCTCAAAACATTCACAAATACGTGTTGCATGATCCACAAGTGAAACATGAAGTTAATGGGCAAATGCGTACAATGATTTATGTGTGCATTTGGGTGGTCACAAATAACGGCCAATTCCAAGCAGTTTGAACATACAGCTAAAATCAGAATTATTCAAGAAATTAGGTTTATTGGAAAAATGTACAAACTAGCAGCTGTTTGCAATGAACAAATAAAACAAGAACAATTTCGCTAAACACAACTAATATTACAAGTGGTTTCTCCAAATTCAACAAAAAAATTCCACTGTTAATGGCCACTGCAGTCCCAAAATGATTCAACCCCTTCATGACAAGCATCTTTAGTACGTAGTAGAGCACCCTGTTGCTGTTATGACCTGCTGCAAACATGGTGCACAGCCAGACACCAGCATCTGGCAGCCTTCCTGAGGAATCTTAGCGCATTCCTGATAGGCAAAGGCCTCCAGTTTACTAATATTGTTGGGTTTGCATGCTGCAGCCACCTTTTTCAAATCCCACCAGAGATTTTCAATTGGGTTCA
Organism: Chelon auratus; assembly: GCA_030220025.1. NCBI lineage: Eukaryota > Metazoa > Chordata > Actinopteri > Mugiliformes > Mugilidae > Chelon > Chelon auratus. Next base: position 9,927 of record JASGAT010357003.1, on the reverse strand, counting down.
AGTCTGTATCCTCAGAGCTGTAACATATATACATTGATGTATGGTTGGACTGTGTTTACTACAAATGCTGGACTAAGAAAACTCAGTCACTTAGCAGCATATCTGTAAGTGAAATAGTAATCAAATTGCATATCATTTAATTTACTTTCGTTTACTGTTTGTTAACGGTTGCTTTTTGACTGTACTAGCAGAGTAATAGTGCACATCTCTTCCTTTTTCTTGACCAACTGCACAATATTCGACAAATAATCATAGACTCAGTGGACAGAAGTCAAAGATTGTTGACAGAAAAACTGTGGTGTGCTTGTGAATTGCCACATGATGTGACAGCTGGTGATTTAGCAGCCTCAGTTGGCTGTGCAGTACTATCAGGATGAAGGCATTATATAAATGCAGTCCATTTACCATGCAATGGAGCGCCCATAAACCTCACGCTTCTTTATTGCTACTTCCAAGGGAAACAGTTTCAGGGCAGCAAGGGTTGGTTAAATCCATTTGTCTCTCCTCTTTGCTGTGATGCCTGCAGCTCCTCTGTCCTTGCTGCCAGAAGGCCAGGTGGTATCCTTGATAAGATAAATCAAAATGATCCACGATGTTCTCTAGTGACTCATAAATCTGTGTTGACCGTCCGTCTTCTTTCATCGGTAATGATACTTTTATCCAGCCCGCCAGCGCCCCGCAAGCTTTTTTTGGTTACGAATTTCCAATCTTGACTTGACTGATAACACTTGGACATCTTCAGAGAAGCTGCGAGATGAACCAAGTTTCATCCGCCAAGACCAAGACATAAAAGTGAACCATCCTGCTGTCATCCCTGCCTTTCTCTGTGTACATGTTTCAGATTTGACAGATGTCCAACAAAGCTGAAATAGGTGTCTTTTGGAAAGTGTTAATGGAAAAAAAAATATTAAGATTCGCATTCTAAAACCACATGCACATCATATATCACATTACACACAACATTTTCAATGGGACTGAGAAACATGGTTCATTTTTTTTGTGGTGATGAAAGTGTTTTTTCACAATAGACTAAGTACATTTTGGCTAAGTGAAACCTTGCTGTCTTCACTTGAACTTCCATGTTTTTGTTTGTAGTTGGAGGGTCAGGTGGTAGCCTTGCTGGTGCAGAACATGGAGCGCCTGGATGAACAGGTGAAAGAAGAGGCTGACGGTATCTATAACACACTGGGTAAGGAGATGTACACCAAGGTCTTAACAATTACTCTCCAGTCTGTGGTTATCTTAAAGAAAACAAATCATTACCATACACTGGTTTTATTATAAATATTACACTAATATTATCCCTTTGTAAGCAAAGTAGGTCCATATGTTATTCACAGTTATCCAGTATGGGTGGACTGACAGCTTTGTCACCTGGAATTGACATAAATAGTCATAGAATGACACAGCTAAAGTCATTTCCCTGCCACCTGTCCAATGCTCTTAAAATACACTGAATAGTGAAATTAGACTTTATGTTGGTGGAGAGAAGTATATCAAATATATCAAATTTGCATAGGTGCCGTTCAGGGCTGCAACGCTTCTGGCTCCTTGCCATCCATTATGTCAATTAATGTGGAATACATAGATGCGTCAGATCGTTGACATTCATCCCCAATTATCATGGCTCCATGCTGGGCATTCTAAAAAAACATACCAAAAGAGCATGAATCTGATTGTCAAACGTGTGGAAACATTTTAAACAGAGACTCAGTTGCACACTTAGTAAAACTAAAATGGCCCATGGTAACAGAACAAACTATACACAAGCACCTCAACAGAAAAGATTTGCAAGAATAACTGAAATAACAAGACAGCATTATCAGTATTTGGACCGTTACAGTGAATTTTGTCTAGCTGTTGTTTGTATGCCAATAGGTCAGGGTCGGTTGGCATCCGACATATTTTCCAACGCGAGACCATATAGAAACATTGCAGAAGGTTATGGTTATTAATTAATGGTACGTTAACCAGCAGATTAATTGAATAGTCACTAATATGTGAATTTGGTATTACCAGATTATTTGTTGTCCTCATTCTTTGTCCCCAAATTTCTGCATTATTGACTAAAAGCTTATCTGGATAAAAAATAATTCAGTGCATGTGGTACAAATATATAGAAGAAATTCTGCATCTAGATGCTCATTATAAAAACAGGCTTGGATAATAATAGCAGCTCAGTAACATTTGAATATTCTGAGCAAGAATAATTGAATAATTGATGAACCATACCTTGTTCAGTGCTGAAGCATGACAGGCATTTCCAGAGGGAGATATGCCTTTAAGGTATGTATGAGCCAGTGTTGGAGCTTTGGGCAGTAGAGTGACAGGAAGTCCTTGCAGACTTGATTTTGACATTACACACACAAGAACTAACTTTATTTGTATTACTTCTGCTTTTAGATTGTGTCTCCCTGCTGCCAAGTTTCCTAGACATTTTCAGACAGTGAAAGGAAGTTGTCAGTGTCTCATTTCAATGTTTTGGCAAATTTAAGCACTTTTACAACACTTAATGATCAGAGGTTTGCTCCTTGTAAATGCCTGTAATGGATTTAATGTATGAAATGTAGACACACGGTCTAGGAGAGGGCATGGTCCAGCAGATAGTTTGAAAAGTCATGGTCTCTGCATTTAGCCTCACATGGATGAGACATTTCTGCCTCTCAGCTCTTTTTGTGTTGAATGAGTCTACTGAGATGATTTTTTTCATTGCTGCCAGATTGAGGCCGAGTGTCAGGAGGGCTGTTTAGGTGTGTGTATTTGGTTCTGTCTATGAGGGTTATATCGTGAGAGCTGCACTTGTGCATCCTCTATTCCAAGCTTGTGTGTGTGTGTTATCAAGGGAGCTCTCCAAGCTTGAATAAGCCTTTTGTCTGCCTTGGCTGCTCTCTGCTCTGAGCCTGCTGTCCTCCAGGAGGCTGTCTGTCTGCTCTATTTGAATCCCTGATAAAGGCTCTTCCTCTCTTTCCCTCACCAGCCCAATCTCGTCCTCTGTTGCTCTCCCTCTCTATCATTTCTCTCTCATCTGCAGCCTTTCTCAAAAGATGTTGCTCATTTTGTATTTATTTCATTTTTTTTTCTTCTAGTCTCACAGCACATTCTCTTTTGGGATCATGTTATCCCTTCATTCACTTGGTTCTGAAATCCCTCATTCCCACATCTTTCAATCCTTCATCTTTGGCTCGTCTTCCTACCCTCTTCCCTCCCTTCTGCTTTTCTTTGCTCCTACTTCTTAGTTTTTCCCCTTCTCCCTCTTTCATGATCATTCCTCTGTCTCCATCTCTATCTTTTTCTGCTTGTGTCTGCTGTGATAGAGACATTATGTAGCAGGGACAGCTTTCTACTGATACTGGAACAGAATTCAGATGAACCCTTTATAAAAAGATGTCTGTCTTGTTTCACAGTGAAAAGTTAATTTTGACAGATGGAAGTCTTTGATGTAGTGTTTATACTCAGAGTAAACATCGATGTAAGGACTGTTTGTGTAATTTTATAAGATGAGAATGATACTGTAAGACCAAGTGTAACTAACATGGATGAGTCACGTCTGGCTAATCCACCTAATAGGATGAGGATCGGTTATGATATTATCATTTCCAAATAACATGCTCATGGGTATGTTCGCACACTGGGCAAGAACTGTGCAGGCTCTGTTTTGACCTTTGTCTCTGTATGTCTTCCTCAGCTATTATAGAAAATATGGCAGAGTTCAGACCAGGCCTGTGCACTGAGGCAGCCCAGCAGGGACTCATGCAGTGGCTACTCAAAAGAATCAAGGTAAGAACTTAACTGTGCTTTCTCAAGCTAAAGTTTCAACAACAAATTGGTAACTCATTTTAATTAATTAATTAATTAATTAATTATGAAGTAAAACCTCTGATAAACTTGTCATTTCAAGTATGTCAGATGTGGCTTTTCCTTAATATTTTTCTAAACATATATTTGTAGATTTAAGATTGTTGTTTGGACAGAACAACTTATTTTGTGACATCACTTTGGCATTTAGGAAACAGTAAAAAACATTTAATAGTGTTAATGTTTATTGATTTATCAAGAAAAGAAGAACATTAATCATTTAAAAAACAAATTACAGCCTTATTTTTCTTGCATTGACTGCAAATCCTTCTGTTCCATTACTAATTTCATCCACTGCAGTCTTCTAAAGGTCATTTATATCTGTGTTTTCACTCTGTTGGGTTGTGACGAATTCATTATTGTGAGTATAAAAATGTGTTTCGAAGTGGTGTCTGTATATCGCTACTTTGAACAACATACTACAAGGCAGAATCTCTGCTTGAGGTCAGAAATGCAGATTTAGTTGTGGTGTAAATGGTGCTTTTCTAATTCTCTGGAGAGCAGTGTTTCTCAACATGAGAAGTAATTAGAATTTGTTCTCTTTCCCTCTCAGGCCAAGATCCCTTTTGATGCTAACAAGCTGTACTGCAGTGAAATTCTGGCCATCTTGCTGCAAAACAATGACAGTAAGTGTGCCTCAGTAAATGGTTTGTGGGTTGCTAATTATTTTAGTTTATCGTTCTTATTTTCACCACTTTCTTTTTCAGTCCTCTTACATTGTACCTCCATTCACTTTTTTTTTATTTTCTCCATGTTCTTATCTTCCTCTCCTTTTCCTTTCCTGTCATTTTCCTCCATTTTCTCCTTTTCGTTTCATGTTTTCCACAACCTCTCCCCATCCTATCCCTCCTTCACTAAAAACCTGGTAAAGCCTCATGTAGCCACAGGACTATCAGGTCCTTGGACAGGTTCTCATTAAAGGTACAAGCCGCATTGATATTCAGTGGGAGTTGTGTCTCATTTTGCACTCACTCCCCTCTTCTGGCACTGCACCCATTCGTTTTTCCCTCATTGCCTTTCAAATACAAAATATAGTGTGTATTAAGAAACTGATCATGATGTGCCAATTTAAATGTAATTATCACTTGCTGCTGTTGAATGTGACTTACAGCTCTGAAGGGTTATAAGTAAAAATGCAACCTCTCTTCCCTTCCTTTAGATTAAGCACATTTACCAAAAACACTCACATGCACATGTAAAGTGAGAAATGTGCAGCATGAAGCCATTATGAAACAGGCATGTTGTGTGAATATATATTTGTCAGTGCCTTCATTTTTCCTAATGTTCTCACTCTCTGTATTTCCCTCATGGCCACTGTGTTCGTTTGTATTTATGCTCATTGTATTCCTCTGGAACACCTTTTTTACCATTTCCTTTCTTCCATTTCCTCTCTTTTCTTATGTCTAGGCATCCTTTCGGTCATGGTTGTCTGTCTACACTGCTCCTTAAATGTGCAACCATTTCAATCTCCCTGCTGTCGTGTTCTACCATTTTTATCTCTCTGTCTTGTGTCTTCTTTATTTTTCTTTTCTTCAGACACGAGAGAGCTCCTAGGTGAGATGGATGGCATTGATGTGTTACTGCAGCAACTATCTGTAAGTTTTTCTTTTACTCTGAAGCTTTAGTTTGCTCTACCACTACCCCTAGTTATTAATCCACCAGTCATCAGACCCGCGATTTCGATTCAAGCAGCGTGCTGTGTAGTGGTGGTCAGCACGCCCAGGTCCTCGCCTTCGCCTAACACCCAGCTCACAGTTAACGTCTTCTATGGGCAGCTGTGGCTCAGTAGGTAGAGCGGGTTGTCCAGGAACCAGAGGGTTAGCGGTTTGATCCCCAGAATGTGCCACATGCCAAAGTGTCCTTGAGCAAGACACTGAACCCCCAGTTGCTCCCAGTGCGTGGCACTGGTGTGGGAATGTGTGTGTGTGCTTGTGTGAGCGAATGGGTAGATGTGTCTGTGACTGTAAAGCGCTTTGTGTACCAATAGGTAGAAAAGCGCTATATAAAAGCAAGGCCATTTACCATTTATGTAATTTTTATATATTGGAAATTAATCCCAGGGCTCAGCAGGTCGTATGTTTGACGCCCCAGCTCTAAACTGATGAGACTTGTTATTTGAATCGTTTTTAGTGGTCACAAGTAACCGCCTTAAAATACTTTTTACACCTGTTTACACCTGACAAATCCGTCTCCAAATGTGTCTCGAGGTGCAGTAGAATGTTGTATCAGATGCCGTCTCTAACAGAACCACAGTTTGTTGTCATGACATGAAGACTTGGAGAACTGTGCATATATTCTGGAACAAGCTGTAAAGATTATTACTAAAACTCTGGAAACTTCCATATGGACATTGATTTCAACACTATTTGCAGCAGTTAAAACTTCCACAAATAAAGGTACATAAAGACATTTTCTTATGAGGTAATCATAATTGAATAGCTGCAGTAGTTAATTTGGGTTCAGAGTTATTTATTAGTTTAGGTGGTTAACAGGTACAAGGAGAACATATTTCAGAAGCATCTCATTAACAGATGTCACTTTTGGAGCATTCTCTCCTCTGGTGATCATTTAAAACAGCAATTGTGTTTTTTTTTCATCTGAATGGATGGTGCAAATATCCCCTTATGAAAGAGCTCCCATGTTAAGTAGGTGGTGCCTAATGTGAATCAGGATGCATTTTGTGTTTACACTGCCAAAGGAATGTGGTCAAATACATCCCAGACCACCTCCAAATGAGGTCAGGAAACAGATCACTGAAAATGCGTCCACACACTTGCCCGTCTTTACATCTCCATGCCTGGGGTCGCGTTAACCGAATATTTTACATCACAGAACTTTTGTCGGTGCATGATTTCCTGGTACACCGATTACACTGATGGACACGCCAGAGCTCAGCTAACCGTAGACCAGTGGTTCCCAAACTTTCTCTGCTGGGCCCCCCTTTGGTACATAAGAAAATCTTCATGGGCAGTTTATTTCACACATTGTAATTAATACAAACCTCAACCTTTTTTGAACAAACAAAAGTAAACTTTACTGTGTAATTATGTTCAGTGTAACAGGTTTGCGTTTGCGTGGGAGCCCGTCAAAAACTTGTCCATCTCATCGCTAGCTGTGTCCTTTATTGATTCATTCATTCCATCTAGAGGGTGACACGGGAATCAATTGTCGCTCCCATCCCATCCCATCCCATCCCGAGACCCCACAAAAATACTCCCGTCNCAAATATCCTGTCCCGCAAAATCCCGAGAGAAAGACACCCAAATCCCGTCCCGCTGCCTATGTTGTTGTCTAAAGTTGGGCGCACTCACCACATTGCAGCATCATTTATTTAATCTCCAGCTCCATCCCGCTCCTGCTCGCTCCCGTTGATTATTTGCTCTATCTCGTCCCTATCACGTTACCAACTGTGAAATTGACTCCCGTACCGCGGGACTCCCACGGGAATACCGTGAACCGCGAGACTTCCGAAAAATTGTCACCCTCTAATTCCATCCGCGCCCTGCGCCCCCCTGCAATTGCTCTGCGATTTTTTTTTGCTACCATTTAAAGTCAATACTGTTATGAAAAAAATACTTAAAGTTAATGAAACTTTAATGAAAATTAAATCCTATTGAATATGTCTTTATTATCATTTTAAAGAATTAAAGTGACAGGTAAAAATAGATTATGATGTGATTTTTATGACCTTGTCAGTCAAAATGACAGACAATGAAAAATTGTAGCGCAACCTCTGCTCCATGCCATGCTTTTGTCTCCTGCCTTCCCTCTCAGGTGTTCAAACGTCACAACCCATCCACAGCTGAAGAGCAGGAGATGATGGAGAACCTATTTGACGCTCTGTGTTCCTGCCTCATGCTGCCCAACAATCGGGACCGCTTCCTCAGAGGAGAAGGCCTTCAGCTAATGAATCTCATGCTTAGGTGAGGCTGCACCCTGTCACAATTGTCGCTGTGCCACACTCCATAGTCCGCTCAAAAGTGGGGGAGGAACAATTTTTGAAAGATATAGTCTTGCTATTTCAAATGGCTGAGAAGCTCACAGTGTGTGCATCTCCTTACTACATTAACATCCTTCTTTCTTATACAGATGCATGTTTTATGCTAATGCCAAGTGTACATTTTCTTGTTTTTCTCTACTACTGTCATTATCTTGCCCCCATGTTCATAAGTCAGTTCAGGGAATGCAATGTATTTTCTGGGGGCTTCTATAGTATATCTACTGTATGTTGGAGCTGATCGTTGTATGATATTTATACTGTTATTTTGTTGAAAAAGAATGATCCACCTCCAACATTAAAACCACCAACCGGTGAAGCCAATCACACTGATGATCGTATTTGGAACTTTGATACATACTGAACATTGTTGCAGACCAAGCACACTTCCATGGCAACAGCGAGGCCTTGCATCCTGGTACCATATGTTCCCCAGCCAAGTGACACCTGTGTGTCAGAACAAGCATTTACTAGGTCAGACCACTTGGCTCTCCCTCCCTATGACCCTGTCGCTGGTTCGCTTTTCCTTCCTTGGACCTTTTTTGATAGGTACTGACCAGTGCGCCCCTAGCCATCACAGTTTGGTTCTTATCAAAGTCGCTGAAATCCTTTCTCTTGCCCATTTCCTGCTTCGAACTCATCAACTTTGTGGACGAAGTGTTCATCTACTGTCTAATATGTCCCATCCAATAACAGGTGCCATGATAATGAGATAATGATTGTAATTCACTTGATTGGTCATAATGTTATGGCTATACATTGTAATTCTCATCACAATCCCTCCATAAACATCAGTTTTATGTATGCTGTTAAGCGTTTTAAAAGTGTAAATAGGTCATTGCTTGCTTTAGTTAGAATATTGTTGGTCAATAAACACCAGCTTCTTTGGCTAATTGACAATGATAAGCATGCATACAAGGGGTTTAAATATGAAAAGTAATTTGTAGACTCTTATGCTTAAAAACAAAAATATTATATATATATTGTTATAAATGCTTTAGTCTGAACTGGTTAGATTTTCTGACAAACAGCAGCCTTTGAATTAAACCACAGTTATAAACCTACCTACATCTTGTACATAGGTTGAGTGGTTGCATCAGTTGTATTTATTTGCAACAGGGCACTTCATTTTAAATTGCCTTGGCTTTACTGCTCTATTACATAAATGCAAATACAGTGCTAGATAAGCACAGACAAAGTGTGAAAACTTGTTATCACAAATGCAAAAAATATTTGTCAACTTACCAGTATCACTCACTAGGTGTGTTTTTGCTCACTATTTTTATAAACAGAAGTGCAGGTCTACAGAAAACTCTTACTAGACAATCTAACTCTCGCAGCTCACTTCAGAGCATTTTTCTTCCTTCATTCTGTACATATGTGTGCCTGGCGAGAATGCCAGTTCAATGAATCAACAGTTAGTTGACACATATAGTTGATTACGTACATTTATGAAATCTTCACAGCTTATGCACCTGTGTGCTGATTATCACATCTCTGGATATTTAGATTTAAGGCTTAGATCCATATCTAATTATTGAAATCCAGAAACCCTTTTATGTTAAATCATCCTCCAGGGAAATAGAGAAACAGAAATGAGGGATTTGTAGAACAAAGAAAGAAACTGCTTTGTAAAGGAGACTTTAACAACATTCGAAAGAAACTAATTTTATGTTTCTATTCACTTCAGTCACTGTGTGACAGGACACTGTGTGATCCTTGTTTGACACTAAGAAAATTCAAAAGGATGTCTGTCACAATAAGCCCCTGTTGATTCCAGCACCACAATATGAGATGGATAGCATATGTTAGCAAGCCATTATCATGCATTAGTCATGTGCCCCTAACAGGAGTTTTAAAATTACATCGGATTTTTTTCAAATTGTTACATCACACACTTAGAAACAGACATTCTTCTCTTTAATCTGAAACTTGAGTGATTTGAAAATAGTGCAACACACATTTCAGGTTACTCATGAATAATTAATAATTATCAAAAATAATTATTTATTATTAAATAACTGGATCTGAATTACTAGATCACCTCGGGGCACCACCCTTCTAGGAAGGGAAAA
>JASGAT010356998.1:0-18779 GCA_030220025.1 Chelon auratus | reverse complement strand
TATATATATACGGGTTCATAGATCATGAGGCTTGTGAGATACATCGTTTTGTAGTTTTGTGCAATGCAATAGTATCACAGAAATCATCTAAAAATGTTTTACACTTCTGAATTTGTTGAGTTTGATCGAAAAGATGTAGGTGGATTAGTACTGATTATTAGTACAGATAAAAGTCAAAATGAGAGGGTGATGGAAGGTCATTGGTCAGGTAATCTGTGCTGATTCTCCCAACTAGTTGTTTTTTATTCACATTACATCTTCGTGACGATGGTTGTTAGGGAGGAATTTGTGGTGATGTCGATGAAGAAGAAGAAGTACCAGAGTGCTGTATGTCTTATGCTGAAGGAGTTTATTTAGGCTCGATCGAGGAGAACAGAAGATTCGTCATCACAACATAAGTGCATGAGTCCACCTCAATTCTAAGGGTCAAACAGTAAAGCTCAGATTCTTATACAAGAAAGGTGGGCCGAGGCAGCAAAGGGGAAATGTGTTAACATCCAATTGGCTATAGTACATGAACATGAAGATAAGGATTCACACCAGCCAGGAAATACAAAGTGTCATCCAGTGACAGAGGGCGTTATCATCTAACTATTGTGTGTATTTATGTTAATTTCCCTTTTGAAAAGAGGTATTCTATTAGACAGGGCGTTATCATCTAACTCTACAGCTGTGTCTGTAGAGAGTCAGAGAGTGAGACTGAAGATGCCAAAGAGGGACCATGGCCTTGGCATGTTCCTCAGACAGAAAATAGGGCAGATAACTGACCCCAGCAGTAATCTAACAGAAAGTCACTATGACTCAGATGGATTGACTATTAACTACACAAACTATCTATAGGGAGGTGAGATTATTCTGTAACATGGAGAAACAGTAGATGTCTTCAACTAGGACGGTACTGCAGGTAAAGTCGGAGAATTCAAATTCAGCAGTCTTAATCCTCTAGAGTCAACGACCATCTGAACCAATTTCATTTACAATATATTTAATAGGTGATGGTGGGAAATGGTGACTTTTTTTTTTTTTTTTAAATGCTTTTTTTGGATATACCATGTCCTGGATGGCTGAGAACCTTCACAAACATAATCAGTACACCAACATTGCTGCCCCAGCTATGCTGCTAGCATCACTAACAGCACACGCCCACGCACCACACGCAGATATCCACAGAGTGGTAACATGTGTTTTCTGCAAATAATCACCAAGACCACCTACATGTGAGATATACCTCAGTCAGCAAAGAATGTTAAACAGCCGTAGGTGTCGTTTAAATAAATGCCTCCGAAATTCAATGTGAATTTGCTGAGAAGGCCCACACTCAGCCGGGTATAATTACTTTCTTATGAACCTAAGCCCTCTTATTTTAGAAAAAAAAAGAAGACATACAGTAAGAACAATCATTGATTGGATAATAAGCCCCTGGCTAAATGCTAAGCCCCTTCCCAAGAGCCCATTTCCAATCCTCTCAGGCAGTAAATCAATTGGTTATTAGTGTGAAATCAAGTGACTTTCCAAACAAAAATGAACTATAATGTTCTCGTGATGTCTCTGTTCTCTCATATGTCAGTGTGTATTTATGTTAATTTCCCTTTTGAAAAGAGGTATTCTATTAGACAGGGCTAATTAGTGGCGTGAATCATGCTATGGGAGAATTTTCACGCATTTGTTACTCCTCATGAGAGTTTTGGCTTAGAATACCAGCCTACCCTAAAAATGAATCATTTATAATTGGAAATAAATCATTTAAGGGTTCTTTGTTTGGACACGTGATAATCTCAAGATTGCTCTAAACTGTTACAGTGAAACCGTTGATCATCCATTTCTAAATGTATAGCCAGCAGTTCATCTGTACTGTACTCCTAAAGTGTCCTACTTTCTGCATAACAGGCATGAGCACTTTTAGGAAGGCTCGGTTTCCCAATCTGTTACTTTAAACAGTTTGACATTTGAAAATAATCTAGCCTTTCAGAGCTGGACCGTCATGCATACAGTTCCTTATCTGCACAAGCATGTGTTCAAACGGCTAATGAGGGTATTGACTCACTGTTTGCACTCTCTTTGGAGATGACGGATGTCACTGATTTGTCTAAACATCAACAGCGTGGGGATTGGATTTTGTGGCACCCCGGATGCATGCTTAGCAATAACTGACACGATGCCCAATCCTTCACGGCGTGTATTTGCTGATTTGGTTGCACTCCACAGAGATTAGTCATTTTATCAAGCTGAACGGATGCAAGGCATTTCCCTGCTGCATATATTTTACATATACTGTATGCTGTAAGTTGTATCTTAAAGCAGACTGAATGTATGGACAAAGTTGTGAGTCATGAAGTACCTGCATTTATAAACCCCACTAATACGCATGAGATCACTGCATCCCATATTTCCCATGCACATCACCTAAGTCCCATATAAGAATTATGGGTGGTTATCTTGTTGTTGATTGCGTGATTAAATAGTAGCTGGTGCAAAAATGAATCTGTCGTCTTTAACAAGGTCTTCCTCTCAAACTCTTAAATCATCCCTGGGCAGGTTAAGTGTTTAATTTTACTGCAATTGCTCAACGGACTGATTAAAAAGCACTAATGTATCTGACATGGGCTGAATATCTGTTGAGAAGCGATTAATCAGTCGGAAGTGCACGGAAGATAGATTGTACTGTTCGTGCATCAGATGTATTTTTAGTACAGATGTGACTCTTAGGATTGCAAATTTATTTGGTCTGTCAGTCAGCCACCTCAATGAATTAGTAATCTCTAAAAGTTATGGAGTGAACTGCTATTAAATTTGGTATATTTAGCACCTTGCAAAGGGTCAAGCACCTCTATGATACTATATTCAAGACAGACGAGCCCATGGACGGTGTTAAGCCTACTATCATGAAAGCTGAGTCAAGTCTGTCGCTGTAGAGCTACGTCCACACTAGAAGACTGCTGCCCTGTTGACATCTGATTATCCGGTTTAACAGACTGGGACAACTTTGTAGGTAGGACTGAAAGGAGGACGTCAACTGTATGTGGTCAAACCAGAGTAAAAGGACAGCAGAAAGTTGCCACGAAAAGTGTTGAATCTGCACATTTCTACGCGTAGTGACATTAAATGACAACACGGTCTCCAGTTTAGGCTAATTCTATAAATCAGACAGTAGATGTTAATGTCCTCCAACATGAAAGTGAGAATCCTCACTGAGGGTTAGATTTGAGAATGATGCTTGTATTACTGAGCCTGCCACCCTACTCTTCCTACTCAGAGTGTGAGACTTTTTAATTATAAATCATGTCCATCACACTCAAGCCCTTTCCAAGCCCAATCATCAACAGTCTTGATGAAGGTAATGAGAGCCAGGAAAATGGATAGACGGATAAACTGCACCAATGTGGACGGAACATGGTACAGCAGGGATCAGAAATTATTTTTTTTGCACCACAGCCAAGCGTACCGTTTCACTGGGCTTGTTTTCATGCTACAAGCTGGCGCCATGAACAAGTGGTGAGATATGGTGACACCTGAGTATACCTCATTTTAATTTTTGTTAACTCTGAAGTCACTGCCTCTACTGTTTGGACACATGCTCTCATTTGGATTGTTCTTTCATTGATTATCTTGGAAATGTCGGTTAAAATTAGCTATGGAGCTATTTTGGAGCTGCTGGTATCCATGGAAACAAGTAAAACCTTTTGATTTTTAACTTTTCCCTTCCTCTAACAAACTAAAAATATCAAAGCAAGATCTCCAACTTCCATCTGCCATGGCATTTTTGTTCATACAGTTTTTCTGATGCTTGTATCGACCACTGTAGCCTCACAGAGCTGCAGCATGCCTATACATTTTGAGTCTGGGGGTAGACCGGCCAGATTGATCCTTGTTAATGAGTTCCAACACCTTCATCTTATAGACATTGTTCAACCATAGGGAGGGTTTTAAGCCGTGCTTAGCCACACTCTGGCTACCCATTGACATGCATCAATAAAGCACATGAGGACACAAACTGGCAACACTCCTACGTCTCAAGGTCTGCTGCCTGAGAGTACTTCAAGAAAGCTTGAACTGAGCATATCTCATAATCATATGCAGAAGCTCACCTTGAGTCAATTCCCACAGAGGATTATTATTCACGTACATTTTATGAAGCGCTTGGAAAAGAGCCGCTCCTCATCACGATTTGATTTTGCTTCTCAACCTAATGCCTTCTCGATGGTGGGGTAAGACTTGTTGAAGACACTTTATTGGCAGTATTTGATCTCAATATTAAATAGTGCTGTAACTGTAAATGAATAAGGTAAAAGGTCTTGACCCTAAACTGTACATGAAGCTGTACATGCAGTTAACAGGATGTACATTAACCCTTGTAAGGTACTGAGGACTGACCGTAACCCCCACCAGGACTATACAGAAGGACAAACTGGTGATGAGGGCTATGTCTAATGTCTAGTACAGAGGGTTCAAACTGATTGTAGTTCAGGGGCCATGTACAGTCCAATTTGTCTCAAGGGCGCCGGACTAGTAACATGATAACATAATAACCTACAAATAACCCTTTTTATTATGCAAAGAAGAACAAGTAAAATACAAAAATGTTACAACTGTCCTTTTACAAAACATTTTATGAACAAACCCAAAATGCAATTTAGTTTAGTTCTGGGTTCAGCGTCGTGTTATGTCCACAACTTTTACTAGAACAGTTCATCCTAGTGGACAAATTGGTAATAGCACCTAGTGCTATTGAAAAAAATACAGCTTATCTCTTCAAATTTACTTCCACACATTGCAAATTCATCCCGTAGGGCCAGATTGGGCCCTCTGGCGGGCCGGTTTTGGCCCCCGGGCCGTATGTTAGACACCCCAGGTCTAGTACCTTACAGAATTGGCTTTTCAGCGATTACGTGTAACGTGTTTGCAGGCACACTCTATATTCATATTCAATTGTAGTTTGACATGCTAGTACACTGAGGAAATGGCTTGCTCAGTGTACCAGTTACATTTGTTGCCCGCTAATAGAAAGTCCCCCATGCACGGCTGCTTGTGATTTATGCAGGTGGACTAATCAAAATATATGGTTTGATGACTTTACTTTTATCCAATATCCACAGAAACATTACTTGCTTGCGCCGTAGCCCAGTTAATTAAAAAAAAGGACCATTGTTATCAATGCCCACCCAAACAATACATGAAATTACATTTCACGTTGTTTCATGTCAGTGTGTCGTTTCCCCTGGCTCACTGACTTCTGCCTGACACACAGGTATGAGAAATGTGCTTCCAAACGGGAAAATACGCAAGATGACGACAGGAGCGAATCAGATGCTTTTCATGTCACCTTTCTACATCCACTGGCATCATTTATCCCGGCGCGCTGAGAACAGCGGGTTCCTCTTGCATGCAAATTCCCTCACAGCTGGAAACGTCAGACACAGTCCTTTTCTTTTGGAACTAGGGAAGGTAATGTTCTAAAAATTGTAAGCAGCGCCAACAAAAATATGGTTTTATATACAGTGTCATGAAAACATTTCCCAGTATAGATTCTCAAATCTATAGATATCCGCCTTGACTTTTTGAACCCTGACAAAAAAATCTGACACCATCCTCTATATAAGAGAAGAAAATAATACAGTTTATGAATATTTCAGGAGGAACTTGTCATCCACAGAGGTGTGCACCTGGCTAATAAGAGTGCATTTTTCATCATGCTGTACATCAGCGGCTGCATCCATTTGTGAATGCGTGTATATGTTGCTGCGTATAGATGCATCTCTCCTCTCATGCGGCTGGTGTGTCTCTCCAGCCAGGTTCCTTCATGCCAGACTGTGGAGGAGGAGCAGTCTGCGTCTGGAAGAGCTGGATCAAAAGCAAAAGGACCCTCAGTGATATTTAATACTTCTGCAACATCGCCGAGCTGAGGTACCATGGTAACCAGCCAGATTCTCCTTCCGTTCTCGTTCCCCGTCTATCTCCCTTACCTAATTTTCCCTATTCCTGCACTTTAAAGCAATCTGGAGAAAGATATCAGCGGTCTAGCAGTGAGCGACCAGTCATCATTCTGTATTGGGTTGATGCCAGGGAGCTGCTGACATGCTATACTGATGACAAAGTTCACACCAAGGTCACATTATGAAAGCAATTTGTGAGGAAGCAGTTCTCCCCCTCCCTCCCTCACTCGTCACTCTTTCTCCCTTTTTCTTTGATGATAAGTTAAAGCGCCAATAGAAATATATAATGATGTGCTGTCAGGACAGGTTTGACAACAGAAGCGAACTTAAAGTGTCAAAAAAATGCCTTTAATCAAAGCTAAATTGGATCAGAAACAAAACCAATGTTTTGATAAAGTGTTTGTGGGTATTTTTACGGGTATTATGTTTCGTAATACAGCCTGGAGCTCTGTCTTTTCTCAGTTGCTCCTTGGCTGCTTGCCCAACAGATTGGCTCTGGCCCCAGGACACGCGCCAAAATAAAAGCCTCCCACTGGCCTTCGCTACATGGATCATTCGGAATGGAGCAACTCAAAATGTAATAACTTGAAGTAAATCCTAATAAACTTAAGCCTCCTCCGTCCCACTGTTTTTCAAATTGCCTTTTTATTCTTGAAAGGAAGAGAACACAATGTCTTTGAAATGCTGATCTACCTACCATTGGCTTCATGAGGTCTCCATAATGACTTCTGGAGACGCTTCCAGGCACAGTGGTCTCTGGCAAAACAATGCTGGCAAAACTTTCGCTGCGGATCCGTGCCAGATACCTTTGGGCCAATCCAATACATTGTAGTTATTTTTAAATATTTGTCTCTAACTATTGTGCACTGTCTCTAAAATGGATTAAGCTCGACCTGACCAGATCAGTATGCACTATGTCCCAAAAAGTAACTTAAATAACAAGAGAGATAACGGTATATTGGACAAGTACCACACTATGCACGTGGTAGACTGCTTTCTTTTTGAAGGGCAATGCACAATAGGTTACTGCATTCACATGCAACGTGTGTGTTTGAGCAAAACACACAATTTAATTGAGCCATTTACAGTTTAACTCTCTGTTCTGGAGAGGAAAAAACACCGTACACAACAGGGTTGGGGAACTAGACGGATAAATGAATATATTGTCCATCTCCGAATGTTTTTTACCAGCCATTTCTGAGAATTCAACTTGGTAATTAACCTGTAAAGAGCAATTGTACACTAGTACACCGAAGCACCAGGCATAACACTATGACCACTGACAAGAGAAGAAAATAACATTGACCATCTTGTGACAATTCAGTGCTGCCGGGAAACTTTTGAACCTGACATTCATTGGTGTGGATGTTACTCAGAAATGTAGCACCCACCTAGACCAGACCAGGACCCGCCACTTTATAGCAATGACACTCCTTGATGGCAGCAGCCATCCCCAGCAGGATGCGGCCTGACACAGGGACACACACAAAAACGCTTTAGGAACAACTAAAAAAAACCCAAAAAAACATGAAGAACAGCACAAGGTGACCTAGCCTCCAAATTCACTAGATCCCAAACTGATCAAGTGTCTGTGGGATGATCCACAGAGGCCCCTCCCCTCAAAGCCTCCCCCACTAACAACATTCTGTTGCCAGGACACCCCCAAGAAGGGGGGCACAAGGCTGACCTACACAAGATTAGGAAGGTGGTCATAATGTTATGCCTGATCAGAGTAAGCTTGCCCCGGGAGGAAGTAGCAGCAGGTGTTGGACCATATGAGGCATGTTTTTGTTGCACTAATTTCCATATTGCGTTCAATACACTCACTTCTCTAAGACTTAAAAGAGTTGATTGACGCTAAAAGCAATCCATAGATCATATATGACGACTAGACCAAAAACTGTATGTGCAGTTGTGCACACTGATCATTTAGCAGCATGCAGCCTCTAAATGAACACCTTAGAGGCTGCAAGCTGACGCCATCGCACTCCTTTTCAAGTAGCATCGGGCAACTGTTCAGCCCGTCTTTACAGCTTGCTGCTTATCAAAGATCTCTGGGTAATTTACTATGTTTAATTGAAAAAGAGTAGCCTACAATGTGTCAGTAAGATTAGATTTTCACATTAGTCAAGACTACAGAAGTTGCAGAAGATGTCAGAAGTTCGACGCAAATCTATTCAAGCAGATTAAATAGTTGTAAGCAGTAAGCTGTTGGTCTTAATAAAGACTGATGAACAGAGAATAACAATGCTCCACTGTCAATGGTTGAAAAGGCCAAATAAACTGGATCATTTCAACACACTGCCTAACTCTAATGCCTAAGTCTTGCTTTAATGTGTTCTGGGCTGCACACGCAATGCATGCAACTCCAACATAAGAAATGCAAGAATTGATTGACCTACTGCGTGAATAGGCGAGTACTGTTCAGGGGAGGGATTTAGGAAATTGTCACTTCAGTCAGTGCTGTATGAAACGGTGTGAGA
The DNA here is from genome assembly GCA_030220025.1 of Chelon auratus. Taxonomy (NCBI): domain Eukaryota; kingdom Metazoa; phylum Chordata; class Actinopteri; order Mugiliformes; family Mugilidae; genus Chelon; species Chelon auratus. The sequence goes on along the minus strand of JASGAT010356998.1, from coordinate 10,366 downwards.
TCAAAAAGAGAACGGTACAGTGGGAAGCAGGGAGGCCTAATACCTCTCTGTCATCATGTAGCCTTTGGGATGGTTCCATTCCAGTTTAGAATGACTTAGATGACCAGATTAGGGCATTTCCCTCTCAACACTCAACAGGGAAACACTTTATGTAAGAGCACAGATGGGCTGTTATTCATCCCCTGTGAGCCAAGACATCAAGTTCAACCCTGTCCAGGCTATCCCCACCCCGTCTCTCCCTCACTCCGTCTCACTTTCACGTCCACGTCCTTCGTGATTCCGTCGCTCGATTGACTCGTTTGACGGGCCCGCAGGGTGTGAGAGTTCTGAGCTTTGCGCGGCTGACTGCTGCCTCGCACCCTCTCCGTCCTCACCCTGCGACACAGTGACCTTGCTCGCCGAGCGCTGACTCCTGCTTCATCCAGTAACCCTCAACCCGTTCTGCGTCTTAAAGGTCGTGCTGTCACTCCGTTGCTTCTTCATTTCGGTGCTTGCTTGGGTCAGTGTTACCCTGGCCGCGCTGTCAGGGTCCTGTCACGCAGCCAGGGGAGTCCAGTCATGAGTCCGGCTTCCAACTGTGTCTTTTCAGTCTTTAGACAGAGCACACACAGGGTTGACAGCCTGACATACGCACAGTAAGGCTCAAAGTAAGGCTCATATAAAGAACATAACCCAGAGTATAGAAGAATTGTCTAGTTTGTGTTTTGAATAAATTATGCTGACATGAGACATTGCTGAGAACCTATTTAGACTGATTAAGTCTTTTGGCTTCCTGTTAAGATTTCCATCCCTTCCAGAATGTGAAACATGCATTGAAACCCCACAGATCCCGGGGCTAAGAGCCCAGCTTGACACGTATGATGTTGTTGAAAGATATTGCAGACACCTCCTGTGTACAGACAGCCTCTCTGCTGCTTATAGCAGATCCAAAGACACTGCTGGCTATAGTCTAATAAACTTACACTGTGTACTCTCTGCCATCACAGATGTTCTCAATTTCAAATACCGGGAAAGGGATGCTTTTGTGCACAAAATAGAGGAGCAACCAATATGTAGTTAAAATGAACCAGTTTTAAAATGGCTCCATATATGTATATGCACTTCCTAAACATTCAGTTAAACCGTGTCCACAGTCAGTGTTTGTCCCTGGATGCCTGATGTAGATGTAGACTTCTTATCAGATATGATCCAGCACTTCAAGCAGACACCCAAGGACAACCATCACCTTGTGTTTACGTCAATGAACGTCAGAACTTTGCCGCTTCCGCGAACATTTGCAGTACTATCTGGAATAACAATGTGTTTGTTGCCCTCTGCAAGCATGACTCTACGCAGATGACAGAGTTGTTGTTGTTGGAAGATTGTCGGGAAGCTTGTTGTTATTGGAATCTGAGTGCCGCGGCACATACAGTGTAGTTTGACACAAATGAAGCTTAAGTCAAGTTTAATCAGGAAGAAGGTTCAAGAAGATTTCTCTCTTCGGTTTATTTGGTGGGTTTAATCCCTCAGCCAACAAAATTTTGCAAGCAGCAAAACAAGCTGCTGTTGATTTAATATACCCAGGCTATGACTGACCTTTTTCCATATTTCTGTGACCAACCGTGATGTGATTTTATGCTGCATGGGTCAGTGAACATCAGGGAGCAATGAAAGGAGTCAGTTACCTCTGAGAAGTTGGTGCTGGCAGTGTCATCTGCAGCTCTTCACCTAACAGGTCGACCACCGCTGACTGCAGTTTAAACCCATCCATTGTCAAAAAATAGCCAGATTTGGCTGTTGTCTCGTTTTGTAGACGACAGCTATAAGTTCTAAAGAACATATTGCATTTGCTGTGAGTATTTCATAATAAAATTCGGTTTAGACACTGCCAAAAAAAGTCGCCACCTGGATTTAACTAAGCAAATAGGTAGGAGCCTCCTATTGGATAATTACTGCATGGTGATTATCTTTCAGCTGGCAACAAGTTATTTAACCCCAACTGATGCAATGAGTAGCTTCTCTTTTCTTAAACAACCATGTCTAAAGACACATCCTGTGGTCGTGGAAAAGATGTTAGTCTGTTTGAGAAGGGTCAAATCATTGGCATGCATCAAGCAGAGAAAACATCTAAGGAGGTTGTAGAAGCTACTAAAATTGTGTTAAGAACTGTCCAACGCATTATTAAAAACTGGAAGGATAGTGGAGAACCATCCTCTTTGAGGCAGAAATGTGGTTGGAAAAAAATCCTGATTGATCATGATCGGCGTTCACTTTAACGTTTGGTGAAATCAAATGGAAGAAAAACAACAGTAGAACTCAGGGCTATGTTTAATAGTGAAAGTAAGAGCACTTCCACATATACAATGTGAAGGGAACTCAAGAGATTGGGACTGAACAGCTGTGTAGACTTAAGAAAACCACTAAGCAGTGACGCTAACCGGAAAAAAAAAAGGCTTCAGTTTGTTAGGGAGCCTAAAGATCAATGGATAGATGGATGGATATTGTCATATCGGCGCCCTGTTGATGTAGCCACCTCCATCACTCCAATCCCTGTGACCATGTGCAGCCAGATGTTCAGTAAGACTAGAATCCTAATTCAAATTGTATGATACGCTGGCATCTTTCTCATGAGTGTCTTTTAAGGTTTCACAGCTGAATTTAGTCACAATATATTCCAACATTTAGTGGTGGCAGTGTGTCTGCAGCATAATTACTGCTCCACTGTCCATCTGTTTGCACAGTGTGCTCCAAACAGTCATATTCTTTTTTTTTTTTTTCTGCCAAAATATGGTGAAAATATGCAACTTCTGTAGTGTGCTATTATCTTGAAAATGAAGTGTACATCGATCAGGAATAACATTATGACCACTCCCTTAAGGGAGACCTACACAATACTGACACACTCCTGGCATCCACTAGTTGGCCCGCTGTTGAATTAGGTCAGTCACATTAAAGGATGTGAATAATCATGTGAACACATATTTTACACTATATATTTTTAATTAATTTACATTAGTTTGTAAAAAAACGGTTTTCACTTTGACATGAGTGAAGACTTTTTTGCAAATATTTGTCAAAAAAGCCAAATTACATTGACCATGATTAAAAGCAACAAATGGGGAAACCTTCCAAAGGGGTGAATACTCCTTTATAGGCATTGTACATGTCTAAGTAACATCCACATGAATGAATATAAGAGTTTCCGCAGAGGAACATTGAATTGTCACAAGATGGTCAATGTTATTTACTTCTCCTTTCAGTGGTTTTAATGTTGTGGCTGATCGTTGTATTTCTTTTGTAAAGCTGAGGATTTTAACATGGGTGACTAAAGGGACTGACTGATCCGCTTTCAGAGCCAGCCTCAAGTGGTCCTCCTGTAATTTTTCTGCACTTCATTGTCCTCATTTTCCAGAGGATGACACTCCACTAACATGCCCTTCACCTCTCTTCCTCTCTCTCTCTCTCTGTCTGTCTTCGTAGCATCTGCCGTGATGCACTGGCACAAATGAGTGTTGCTCCTAAAGTGCTGCACTTCTTTGAGTCATTCACAACATAGTGGGACATGATGATGATGTCTGACATGAACCTCAACACAAGTGATGCATCAGCTCTCGTGCCAAAGTTACGTAGCTACGAAGGGACAAACAGCGAGACGTTCTGCGCCCTTCTCCAGTGTCAACCGCCAGCTAGAAACAAAGGAAAAAGCAAATTAACATTGCTCAAAACTCAATGTTTTTTTTGGATATAATTGTGTGTTGATGACTGAAAGATTGCCTAACCCATAGTAACTATTGCAGCATTTTGAACTGTGACACATTGTACATTTAGGATGCACAAGTATTCCACCATCCTGTATGCAACCCTGAGCAAATTAGAATTTCTCGCTCTCGGTCTCTACACTTCTCTCCACCCACACCCTCTGTCCTCCCACCACATGCTTCCCGAAATGATTAGTGAATCTGTGTTGCCCTTCACACACTCACACACACACAAAACAACACACTCAATGTTACTCCACAACACAGTGGTTGTATTCTTATTAAGAAGTGAGAAAGCAGTAGGCTGGATGTTATTAATATAAACTGGTATTGGGCAGTTTGCAGTGCGAGATTATTTTCTACTCGTTCCTTCCAGGACATGCGATGCAGATGCATTTTTACAAATTAAATTTAGCCATTAAATCAAACCAAAACAGATATTGCAACTTCTTGTTTCTCCTTCCTCCGTGGTCCTGTTTTCCTCCTGCAGTCTGACAACGGCAAGATTTCAACCTTAAAATCAACTTTTTATTTGATTTGGTCAGCTTTCCTGTTATGATCTCATTTCAGCGTCCCTCAGTTGAGCGTTCTCATATGTGCACAACAGTACTCTGCGCTCTGTTTTTCTGTCAATCACCCGAACCGCACTGGAGGAGATGGAAAATAAAATAGTCCTTCAAAAACATATTGCATATCAGACCCTGTCACTGTTTTAATTGGAACATTTCCCCTACGAGGGGTGGCATGTAATTTCAAGGAAGACTTGACTCAGTGATTTTTGGGCATTTTGTTCTGTTGGTGCCATCGCTTTGAAGCATTTTGGACCAACTGCACTGCAAAGCGCTGCTTAAAAAAAGTTGCCTTTTGCATTTTTAAGATGTTAAAAGCATATTTTATCCTAAGTGGTATATGAAATTTCAGTGGGCCACCACTTCTAATTCCAACTTCCGGCGTACCGACTTCTCGTAAGCAGTCTGTACTGTCTCCAGTGGATTCATTATGGCACTTAAACTACTTTAGGGTGTAAGTGCTGTAGGACAAGGACACTCCTTTGAAGATAACAGTGTCCAAATATTAGCCAGAGAAGTTGTAAAAAGGAGTAAAGGAAGCCGTCTATGTGGGATTGGGAAAACCTTCTCTAAACAGACGGACAGGTGGACTGAGATATAATCTGCCATCAACTTTACAATGCAGTCCTAACTTCTGTCCCCAACAAGGTTCAACTCCATTCACACCTTGAGACTGGTTAATGGACACTAGTTGTGCCAGTTTCTGGTCGTTAACAGAAACAAGCAAAGCAAGTTTCTGAGTGGTTATACCCACAAGTGTTCCTATTTAGCCTCACCTTCCAGTGCCATAGAACTGAAGAAACGTCTCGGATGAGTGGCGAAATGTCTTCTCAAAAAGCTCTACAAGTCCAGTTGCCTTTTTTAAAACGCTTTTTTGGATTTTAACTGCTTTACCCATCTTCATAATTTGCATTGTTGTGAAAATCCGCATTGTCTTTTAGTATATTCTAATCACTGTGGCAATTCAGAATATGATATGTAATTATTTTCCGATACCGACAGCCCGATCCACAAGCCAACAGGTGAATATGGAGAGTACTGGCACTTATTTTTTCCCCCACATAAATCACTGTCAGTATTCCTGGAAAAGACTGACATCCTTTGCCCACATTTAATATCACTATAGGAGGAAACAGCGTGCTCTTTACTGCATATAAGTGACGGACAGAATGGAGCTCATCAAACTCTGTGCTCAGCTATAGGCTTGCAACTTCAGGTTTTTTATTACGAGGAAAATTGGAAATGCCTCATAGCTGACAGTTACGTGAAAAGTTTAACTCCACTGTCAAACCTGTTTGGTGAATGTGACTGTGCAGCGGCACACGCATTGGCAAATATTCACTAACTAATCATTAAACTGAAATGACTCCACTGACTCACCATTGTCACTGACTGAATCGGTTGCTTTTAGCAGGGAAAGCTCAACAATGAGCGAGAATGATGTGAGAGTGTATGACAATTAATTGTTAGGCCATTACAGCCACAGAAATAACATGTCTGATAACTATGGAAATATTAACGAGTTATCTTTGTGCTAAACTGAATGTTAGAGAATATATGATAGAACATAACTCTTACTGAATTGTGCCTTTGAATGAACCCTACCCTAAGTCATATTAATTGTTGCCTAAGTGTTAAAATCGCTTATATTTCTATGAACAAAAATTGTTGCACTGCACCTTTAGAAAAATAGCACTGACCCTTGTTCTAGAAACAGAAGAAAAAGCTATACTCACTCCATGGTATATGGAGCTATACCAGCTCCTTTCTATTAAATAGTTTTATCTTGTTTGCTTAATTTCAGAAAATATTAATCGCAATATTATATTCTTTGGCTGGGTGCAGAAGGTCAGACCAACTTTCCTACCCGCACATTTATTGTGGCTGAACGTTTTCACTGTATATTACAATAAAGTCACCAGAGTGTAACAAAATGTAAAACTGTTTATTTTAATACCTGAACATTGCTGTGCAAAAACAGAATTGCAAACAAACGCTATTCTCTCTTGCTTAAATATAAAACTGTTCATTTTCATGCCTGAACGTGTCTGTGCAAAAGCAGAATTGCAAATAAACATTGTTTTTCAGTGTTCAGATATAAAATTGTTCAAAACTGAGTTGCAAACAAACACTATTCTCCCTTGCTCAAATAAAAAACTGTTTATTTTCATGCCTGAACATGGCTGTGCAAAGACGGAATTGCAAACAATGAAGTCCAGACTCATATTTTGATTTGAATTGAGTCTGGCTATGCAAGGTTATTGACTTCCTGGAGTCTTGGATGTTTAGCTAATTTACAGATAATGTGCCACTGCCTTGCCACATGGTTGAGTTTTGCCTTAGTCTTTTTGCTTCTTTATTTTGGCCATAAACACACTGCCTCATTTATGATGCCTCACAGTAACGAAGTTCTGGGTTTGATTGCACCTGGGGCCTCTCTGTGTGAGGTTTGCATGTTCTCCCTGTGTCTGCGTGGGTTCTCTCCAGGTTCTCCAGCTTCCTCCCACTGTCCAAAGACATGCTGGTTAGGTTAATTGGTGATTCCAAATTGGCTGTGAGTGTGAATGGTTGTCTGTCTCTCTGTGTTAGCCCTGAGATAGACTGGAGGCCTGTCCAGGGTGTACCCCACCTCTCACCCCAGTGACAGCTGGGATAGGCCCCAGCCTCGCCGCGACCCTCCAGAGGACAAACAGTTAAAGAAAATGAATGAATGAATGATCTGTAACTGGCATAGATTAATATAGATATTGAAGAAAAGTCAACCTTAAATAGTCAAGTGTACCCGACATCCTTATGTGATCGTATAGTTCAAGGTGATTATTGGAAAAAGCAGATAGTCCAAATTCCAAACTGGATGAGAGTTGTTGGGTTTTACTTTTTTGCCAGAGAGACAACTTCAAATGTATAACTATGTTTTCCTTTTTAATGAGGATTTTATTATTTGCTCACAAAAAAATGAATGTTTGCACAAGAAACTTGAGGTTACCAGAGTTTAATATGTGTATTCACAACAAACTTTAAAACAAAGAAACAACAAAAAAAAAAACATTAATAAGTAAGAGCCACAGCTCTGCAACTGCCATTTCTCCAGGCTGTAACTTTTGCATTCTCATTAAACATTTGAGAGCAGGAGCTGTTCACTCTCAGAAATCTGTGCCACGTTGGGGCTACACAGAACTTGGCTATTGTCTGGATCTGACTGTGATTACAAGGCATATGCTTTCTCCAAAAAACCTGCTGAACCGTGTCAGTTCGGCTCGAATGTGTTTGCAGGAACTCGACACGGAGCAAATGTGGGTGGCTGTATTCGTGCTGACAGAACTCAGCGTGTGGGTGACGGGAGAGAGAGTGATTATTTCTGAGTGTCCGCTGGCGTTTTGCCTTCCTCCACTTCTTTCCCCTCCTCGGGGCTCCGCTGTGTATTCCTCCTGGTGACAGAGACTGCAGTCCTGCTTGCCAAATGGCTCACACTGCCTGTTTAATGCTGGAGGCAATCTGCACTTATGGGCATGCTTTTGTGTTACACACACACAAATCCACACTCCAGACTGATTCTCTTAACATGTTAACATCAACACTAGGGCTTAGCTGTAACATTGGTTTCCAAAGAGAAAAAAAAAATAGTCGCGTAATATAATGATTATCATTATTATTTGTACCATGTTGGATTTAATGATGAATCAGCGTTAAAGTCCCTGTTAAATTAAACTTGACATTTAAATGTTTTAATATTATAATACATTATATTAGAATTAATATTATAATCCTAATTCTGTCTTTTTTTTTTCTTTTGCAAGTGCAATACCCACACTCATGTTATGTTGGTGAAAGACTTGGTTCTCAAGAGCAATTCCTCCAATTGGATATGGTCTTTTTTCAAGATATTCATGAATACCATTATGTACATTCAGCCTTCTTTCGACTTCCATTTACATTAATTGTTTTTTCACCAACTATAGTTATTAGTATTATTAGTAATAGTTGGGTAGCTACTTTAAACCTGATATATTCATTCATTCATCTTCTGTAACCGCTTGCCCTGTGAAGGGACGCGCGTAGGCTGGAGCCTATCCCAACTGTCATAGGGGCGATAGGTGGGGTACACCCTGGACAGGTCTCCAGTCTATCACAGGGCTAACACAGAGAGACAGACAACCATTCACACGCACACCTACGGCCAAATTAGAATCACCAATGAACCTAACTAGCATGTCTTTTGACGGTGGGTACCTGGAGAGAACCCATGGAGAACATGAAAACTCTACACAGAAAGGAACCAGTCGGCCTGGATCCGGAGCCGTCGCTGTAGCTATGGCGTCAAACACCTTAATTTCTCCACAGGGATAAATAAAGTCCTATCTAATTTTATTTTATCCTATCTTCCTGACTCAACAAAAATTTTGTGGCATTTTGACAGTTTTTCTTGTCTCGAAAAACATGTTAAAAATGTTGACGACTCACCCTGCACTTGGGGGCGTGCACTAAACTTGCATCCAATGAAGTGCTGTCTCAAATATGATTCACAAACACACACACCTCTTTTTTTCCTCTATTTTTTCAGGAAACACGTAAATGGATAAAGGTGATTTCTTGCAGGTTTTTTCACCCTTTTTTTAGAAGAAAAATGTCGGCATGAAATGGCTCTCTGTAGCTTCGGTCGAGAAACGTTCAGCCTTTAAAACCCATTATCCTTCAACCCAGTACGGTGTCTCAGAAGAGCAAAGTTGGAAATCCGGTCAAAGAGGAGAGAGATCACAGAGTGGAAGGTAAAATATCTGCTGAAACAGAGACTTCATGCCTTGTTATCTCGGAGAGCCTGTTTGTTGTGGTGGAGGTGTAAGTTCTTTGGATTCCTTTCAAAAATGGAAAACCAAACATGCTGTTAAGCAGCTTTAACTCCTGTTTACACCTCACCTCAGCATTTGAAATTCCACTCAGACCTTTGTTTGTGTCCTGCTGAGGCCCTGGACAGTAATTGAGCTTTCAAAATAACTTAAATCCTAATGTGTAATTAGACTGAGAAAGACAGCAAGAAGGAGAAATTGGCAGTATTGTGTTGTGCGTGTGCTAGAAAGACACTTATACCACTTGTGTAGTACAGACACACCTCTCCGTCTTGGTGATGCATGTGGCTATTAATAGTAATAAGAAGAGACACAGTTAGTCTGGAGCTTAATAGTCACTCTCTAATTCCACGGCTGTAATTGTGCAGTAAATTGGGAGGCAAAACTTTTCACGCCTGGTTTGTTGAACTGAGTAAAAGATTAAAACAGAAGAAATTGTGTGTATATGATTTGGACATCTGCATTGTTTCATATACAACCATCAGGCATAACATTATGACCACCTTCCTAATATTGTGTAGGTCTCCAAAACAGTTGTGACTCATCAGAGAATGGACATGGGCCTTCTGAGGGTGTCCTGTGGTATCTGGCAACAGGATGTTGTTAGTGTTGTTAGGGGGCTTTGGAGGGAGGGGCCTCTGTGGGTCATCCCACAGATACTTGATCAGTTTGGGATGTAGTGAATTTGGAGGCCAGGTCAACATCTTGTGCTGGTCTTCATGTTTTTTCGAGTTGTTTTTCAGTTTTTGTGTATTTATAGCAGTCGTGTCATGCATCTTGCAGTGGAGTGTCATTGCAATGGGGTGGGGCTGCCTGGTCTGGTCTAGGTGGGTGCTACATGTCTTAGTGACAGCCACACAAATGCCAGGTCCAAAAGTTTCCCAGCAGAACATTGAATTGTCACAAGATCTACAGTGTGTGATTGATTATCGGTATATCTCATTTAAAAGAGAAAATGTTATCATGTAAAGTAGTTTTAACTTAAAACTCAAACTTCACCAAAAGAAAGCCAAATTTGATGTTTCTGACATCATTCAATTCAATTCAATTTTATTTATATAGCGTCAATAACAATACAAGTCGTCTCAAGACGCTTTACAAAAACCCGGCCAGAAACCCCCAGAGCAAGCCTGAAGGCAACAGTGGCAAGGAAAAACTCCCTTTTAACAGGAAGAAACCTCGAGCAGAACCCAGCTCATATGGGGGGACCCATCTG
>JASGAT010356996.1:0-16329 GCA_030220025.1 Chelon auratus | reverse complement strand
ATATGTTCCTGGTTCCCAGAGGAACTTGACAAGATTTCTGATTTTATACAAAAATATAATGGACACATTAGAGTTTAAGCCCCAGAGGATGTAGATTTCTTATACTGACCTTCTACCAGACAGTATGAACTCAGCCTGCCGATCCTGTGTGTTTTTCAAAATGCCCTTCCGTGAAAGACATTCTCTCAGTGCCAACAATTTAGTTTTTTTAACATAGTTAAAGCCACAGTACAGCACTTTTGTCTCCTAGTAAGAGTAATCACACAATCACACTGTTGACTCCTGCTCTGGATGCATGCATGTAATCTGCATTCCCTCAGCATTCCCTGCATTTGTATTTTTAGGTCAAGCGTCAGAAACCTTCCCAGAAACTTCTTAGATTCTGATCCTGAATTCATGGAACCATGGTTACATTCATGACCATTGTTTCTCCATAGGCTCCTCCTTCCTCCTAGTTGCAGTAGGCTTTTCTGTCTCTGTTGGTGTGCTCCCTCCCATCTCCAAACACACATGAACACGTCACTTTTGGTGCACCTGCACAATAATATCACCACAGACCTTTATCAGCATTGCATGAATTTGTTTGCCAAGGTTTAGAATGCAATGGACATTTAATTATATGCAAAAGTCCTGCAATGCAGCTTTAAGATGATAAAACACAAAAAAACAAATGCAGCCTCTGTTGTGTTATAGACCGAAACATTTCCCTGAACATCCAGTTGACTCTTCAGACTGAAAAACCTTCACATTTACTAAGAGGAATGAAGAGGAAATGTACATAAATTCTGCAGGAAGCCAGTGTTTAAGTGATTGAAAGCAAACTTGGATTCATATTAATCACATGCAAAAAAAAAATATATATATAGAACCGATGCAAGATGTAAAAACAGGCGCTGAGCTTAGGTGATCTCTATCTACTATACCTGAATATTGAGGTTATGTTTGTATGAAAGCTTAGATAATGTTTATCATATGTCCTGGACTCTGTCTGCTCACGATGCAAGGTCTTCCTGTGCCTGTGCAGAGTGTCAGCATGTTCTTTGTTATGATACCAGTTGTTAGAGTCTCGGTATGAATGTCACCCAGATAAATTCCTGCTGCCTCACCATACTTGTTTCTGCCTGTTCCTCTTTTTTTCCATCTCCTTCAGCCTTGTCTGTATCATGCTTTGTCTTTTCTTCCTAAAAACAGTAAATAAACCCATGAAATCAGCCTGAAACGCAAAGTTATATTCCTGTGATTTAAGCAGAGAGTATGCTTTCTGCGTTCCTGACCAGTACGGGAACTGGAGAATGTAAATTACTGCATAAACAGCATAATGTTTAGTTGAAGACTTAGCAACAGTCATTACAAACTAATGCTGTGCAGCCACACATTTCAACAAGATACCAAAACTGTCAGCATAATATGCATAAAATGATGCACAAGACAGAGCGATCTAATGGTCTATGGTTTGAATGAGAAGCTCGAAGCAGCTCTGTTGCATTTTTTGATTAAATCTGAATTTCTGTTTATAATTTCTTACATTTTTGTTTTGAGTGTTTTTCAGGACTGAATACGACCTTATTTGTCAGTTTAATAGTTTTATCAGTTTTATGATACATTAAGCAAAGTAAATAAGGCAGTTTTTGGGATGTTTTAAACTTAAAGCATTATAAATGAATAATAACTCTCTTCCTCTGTGTCTCTCTCTCTTACAGATATTCAGGAGTTCACAGTGAAAGGATGGCCTGTCACCACCAGAGTGCTGAAGCTCTCTAATGTCATTTATGTGTTTTAATGCAAGCATCCCAGAGGAGTTTTTCTGTGTCATTGGGACCTTGACACACAACCACACACACACATACACACACACACACTGATGTTCAGCCTCATCCCTTTCACAGACCTGGCAGACTTCTAATCTCTTAAAAGATTGATGAGGTCTTGTCCAAGTGCAGGAGGCCTGGCAAGGCGTCGATAAGGCAGCTTTTCATTTCACCACATTTTATTCCCCGCTCCTTCCTTTCTTCTCGTCTTTTACTCCACACCGAGGAACAAGGGGGAGCATGAGAGAGGATTATGGCATGTCGAGGCCTCTGGGTGAGAAGGACAGTGTGTTAAGGAGCAGGAACCATGAAATACCCTGGTAATAATGGCCCTGTTTTCTTCCGTCGCACCCCGTCGGACGGCCGTGTGGTAGCTGAGCAAGACGCCAGAGTCAGCAGGTTACCGTCAAACTGCTGGAGCTGGAATATGGTGAAACTACAGGAGGGAAAAACACAGAGCTGAGAGTAGCTGAACACACATCCCACGCCTGCACACACACACACACACACACACGGACGCACACTCAGAGAGTCTCACACAGAACAATGTGCAACATCTCCTTCTGTGAGGTGAACAGTAAGGTGGATCAGTTCTTCCAGCCCACGCTCTACATCATAGTCATCGTTCTGGGGCTGCCCACTAACTGCATGGCCCTGTGGGCTGCCTACATGCAGGTGAGTCGGACACACTAATACACAGCTGTAAGGACAATTCAGGATTTTAACATAGGTGTGTTTGCTTGGCTTAAATGTCGTCATCTGCCAGAGTCTGGAAGGTTATATGTGGTCAGCCCAAAGTCTGTGAACGCTTGTTTGGGATATATCTTTGGGTGCATGTCAGGAAGTTTTACACCACACTGTGTAAGTAGCTGATGTACTTTACTGCTGCAGTTAAAAAGCTACAACCCTTCAGAAACATCAACAAGGGGATACAGCAATGTGTGTTTTTTTTTGTTTGATAAGAGAGGCAATTAATCAAACTCTTTGGATAGCTTTTGGGAGTTGTGGAAAAAGTTGTATTTCTGGCACGACTTCACCTGCTGCCAAGGAAAAGTAACTGTAGAAAGGTCAAGACAGGAGTCGCTATGGCGTAGGGACAGTCCATACCCTAATGCCATATACTGACGTGCACCTCCCCAGAAATGTAACTTCGTGGCATGACGACGCAGACCACAAGAGCAGTGATTGGTCCATTTGGTAGTAGTATATTTCTGCTGTAGTATTTTTGGCTGCTTCTCCATCTCCCTAATTTTCAAATTGATTGTTTTGGATCAATATAGATGGAACAAATTGAGGAAAGGTTAACCGAGGAAGTTCAGAGAAGCAAACATTTGTATGACTCATCTTCGGCTAAATTTAAAAAAAGCTTCAGTTGCCGTTGTTGAAAGTGAAGCAGGAAGTAGAAAAAAAAATTACCTGACTGACAAAAAAGACACAACACTGACTAGTGTTTGATTTTACAGAGCTAGCCAGACTAAGGAGTGCACAAGTATAAATGGCTCGCGCCGGCATAGGCTATGTGTGTAGGTCATGGCATCTACGTCCCGCAACACCTTAAATGAGCCTTAAACACGCTTTTATAGTACTGTGGGACCATGATGTTCATTTGTTTCTACTTTCTGCTTCACTTTCAACAACGCCAACTGAAACGAAATTTTGCCAAAATTTGGCCGAAAATTTGCCAAAATTTCGCCAAAGGTGATCTCTGAACCTCCTCAGTTAACCTTTTCTCAATGTGCTCCATCTTTATTGATCCAAAACAATCAATTTGAAAATTCCAGGGAAGGAGAAGCAGCCAGAAATACTAAAGTAGAAATATGCCACCACCAAGCGGACCAATCACAGCTCTGCGTTTCTGCGGCATGTGGTTACATTTCTGGTATGTGTAGCCTGAGGCATTTCGGCTCGTAGCCTTCATCAGGGTCAACAAGAAACGCACTGCAAAGGACATAGGAAGTAAACATAAATGGAAACAACCAGTCACGTACATGCACATATACGTACAAGCCAATAGGGGCATCTGCAAGGTGGGCTTGGTCATGTGGCATCAGGCTTAACCAATCACGTACATCCACATACACATATACAAGCCAGGGAAAGTGTGGGTTCATGTGGTTTTCAACATTTGTAGTTGATGCCTGTATGTGGAGCAAATGCATACCCTGAAATTGTAGTATAAATGGAACATGGTATGTGTCTGCATCTGTCCACAAGCTTCATGGTAAAAAATTATTTTCAATCTAGACTCAGAACATGTCATGTTAGATGTTGAAAGGTGCATTGTCTTCTTCTTTGGTATTGAGGCACTTCAAGTATCAGGAATATCAATCATGCCAATGTCAGTCTTATACGTTTTTGTTCTTAGACTTGATGAAGTCAGCACAGATTCAGATTAGGGATTCTGCTGAGTTTCACCTTGAAGACATTTTAGTTTTTGGTTTGCTTTTTGGTGCAGACCCACGTCTCCACTGAAAAACAACAAACACTCCATAAAACCAACAGACCAAGTTTACCTAATGGGTGCATGCATTAGTGGAGAATAAAGCCTGTCAGTTACATTACATTTCCTCAGTAACACGTCCAACGCTGCCTGCTAGACACGGTCAGCACGGCCCTTGGGATATTTTCCCATACAGCATCAAACATTTCCAACGTTTCCCACAGACTGTCAGTTTGCTTTGGCAACGGAAAGAGGAATTGTTATTGACTTTTCATTCGGTCGAGTTCACTGACTCATATTTTTCAACACATGTCATTAAAAGTGAGCAGTATTTCAGTGTTAGATCGTTGTTTATCATCCGTCCCGGCGTCAGGGCCGCATTTTAGACTTCGCGTAATTTACTTTGTGTCGACTCTCAGTGTTGTTGTCCTGAGAGTGTTGTGTCAGAGGTGCATTACTGTAAAATCAACCGCTTCTGAGTGCTTGGTAGTGTTAAGAGCACTACAGAGAGTCATCAGCTTCACTCCTAGGGTTAGCACTCTGCACTTTGAATCCATTGATCCAAGCAAGACTCTGAACTCCTGCCTCCAAAATATCCATCCTAACTTAGGTTCTTGAGATGCAGTGATGTGTCTACTTTAGGTCCATGTTATGGTCCAGGTCCAAATGTTTCCCAGCAGAACATTGAATCGTCACAAGATGATCAATGTTATTTACTTCTCCTGTCATGTTGTGGCTGATCAGTGTATACCTCTTTTTGCAATTAATTCTTTCTCTCTCAACATTTAAAAGATTTGCAAAAAAAACAATACAGGACCCATTGTTAAGATTATTATCTTTTCATTTAGTATTTAATGCTTTCCTCTACTTTACTCCCTTAATCCCTCCCTCCATCATCTTACCACATTCCTCCAGGTACGTCAGCGCAATGAGCTGGGCATCTACCTGATCAATCTGTCAGTGGCCGACCTCCTCTACATTACCACCCTCCCACTGTGGATCGACTACTTCCTGCAGCACGATGACTGGATCCACGGTCAGGAGAGCTGCAAGCTGTTCGGCTTCATCTTCTACACTAACATCTACGTCAGCATCGCCTTCCTGTGCTGCATATCACTGGACAGGTACCTGGCCGTGGCGTACCCCATGCGCTTCGCTAAGGTTCGACGAATCAAAACGGGTACGTTGGACCTGACTCTAAGTGCTTTAACCCTTCAAATGGAGCAATATGGAAATAAAACATAACGAGAGATGAAGTCATTTTAAATCTGACACATGATCTGCAGCATCCCATCCTGTTTTTATAGTATTAAGATATTGCATTTGATATTTACAGCAGTCTCTCAGACTCTACTCTTGCTGAAAGTGGTGGAGATGTGGATATTTAAAGCTGACATTAAGTGACATAACAGGAAATATAGATTGTGTAGAGATAACAACAGGAAATATCGATTGTGTAAATAAAACCATTTCCGTGTAAGAAAAATTAAAAATAACAACACAAGGAGGAAGTCTTATTATTTCATATGTTCTACTAAAATATACCTCAATTGCAATTTTTGAACGAGGCTCCAGACTAAAATAAAACACAATGGAAATGAATAAATAGTTTTTAACAATTTGAAAACCATTTTGGATAGAAGTCTTCAGCCCAGAAGAAACGGTGTTAAGGCTTTACTGTTTGGTGAAATAAATGGTTACCTAGATGCCTGTATTACCAAGAACCTCATGTTTTCTTTAAATGTATTAGACTCAAGCTTGAGGAATGGCAGCTGTCTCTCTGAACTCTTCTTTCCCCTCCTTCTTGCAGCTGTCCTGGTCAGTGTCGTGGTGTGGATCATTGAGATTGTTGCCAACTCCGCTCCTCTCTTCCACGATGAGCTCTTCCAGGATCGGTTCAACCACACATTCTGCTTTGAAAAGTATCCCATGCAGGACTGGGTAGCAGGGATGAACCTCTACCGGACGTTTCTCGGCTTCCTTGCTCCATGGACAGCCATGCTGGTGGCCTACAGAGGGATCCTTGTAGCGGTGCGTTGCAATGTCTCAACGGAACGCCAAGAAAAGGCCAAAATTCAGAGGCTGGCTTTGAGTTTGATCCTCATCGTTTTGTTATGCTTTGGCCCGTACCACATCCTCCTCCTGGTACGTAGCGTCATGTTTCTGAGGAAGCCGTGTGACTGCGGCTCAGAGGAGACCATGTTTGCGGCGTACCACGTGTCGTTGGCGCTGACCAGCCTGAACTGCGTGGCCGACCCTATTCTGTATTGTTTCGTCAACGAGGGCGCCAGGCACGACGTCGGCCAAGCCCTCTCAGCTTTACTGTCCGCGGCTTGCTGCAGGCACGGCTCGTCCTCGCCGTCGCACGCCGACATGCTCAATGCTGGCTCAGTAACCATGGAAACGCCGCTGTCAGCGAAGAAACAGCCTTGCGTGTATGCCGATGGTGGCAAGGCTAGCAGCTACAAGACGGAGCTGGTGGCTTTGAAGGAGGAGTGTCTACAGATGACCATCCTCAGCGTCAGGAAGTGACTTGTACTTTTGAGGAGTTCGGCTCAGAGGAAGGAGGAAGCTCCTCCAGAGATTTCTTCTGGCCTGACAGAAGGAAATCCAAAGCCATTGGCAGCTGTAGATGTTTGGGGTAAAACCTTCTACGAGATGGCATGTTAACAAGAACACGATCAATGGAGAAGATGAAACACACAGTCTGAAGCCATGGTTGTCTTGACAGCAAACAAAAAAGCAGTTTGTTGAATAAAAAACGAGAAATTGCTTCGCTGCTGTGGCTAAATCTAAAGGTTTTATCTTTTGGCGACCAAATTAACTTTGATTTTCTAATGCAGTTTTTAAAGTGACTTTAAATATAGAGTCCAGTTCCCTATTGCCACTCAGTTTGACAGCACAGCTGCACCGCATGCTAATGTTAGCATGTTAACGGGTTGAGCTAGCTGAGGTGGACGAGGATTTGGTCATTTGAAGAAGACGTTTGTCCTGCCAGTGGCTCTGTATGAAAGGTAAGGGGATCACCAGCATCTTTAGGATCCAGCTTCGGCAGACCATGAGTTTTGGTACCAAATTTCACACCAATCCATCCAGTAAATATCGAAACTCAAGTGTTGGACCAATAAACTGAAAGACCAGATAACAGTCGGACCTTATGAGAAAAACTATAGAAGAACTTGAATATTTTTTCCTTCCGTGCCAGGAATCATTTATGATGCCTAGAAAAACACTCTTGAATATTTAAGAGGAATTATTTAAACAGACCACCACCTGCATGGCTGCGTGTTGCTACTACTCTTTGCCTTCAGTCTGCATGAACATCCAACTGGACCAAGAGCAGATATCCCAGTTTGGGTTATGGAAAAAATAAAAAGAGCAGGAGGGCAATAAGAGAATGAAGATTAGCAGCGTGAAACATTTGTAATGCTTGATGGAAATGTCTTCGTCATTACGATTGTGTGTTTTGAAGGAAATAACGAAGCCTTACCTCAGCTTGCAAACTGTGACCGCAAGAAGGCTTCGAGTGCAAGTGTCTTTCTTTTATAATGTGAGCCATGTTTTAATTTTTTTATTTTTCTTTAGGCAAAGAATTTCAGTTACGTACCGACTGCGATTTGGTGTAATACTGCTTTCTCTCTGCAGTAAAAACAAAAATGGACTAATGTCCACTACATCGTGAATCAGACACATTTTTATTATTTTTTTTTTTAAATGCGAGTCCACACATTTTCCTGTAATTAATGAAACATGTTGTGCGTGCTAGAGGATTTTTATTTGCCTAAAAAGTCGTGATGAACTTTACTAAGACCGTATCTAAACCTAAAACCAGACAACATGCTAAACGGGCTAGTTGAGCTAATGCTGTTTACATTCCTGTTGCACACAGAAGTCTTCTAACTTAAACCGAACGATGCAGTATACACTGTTGTTTTCTCTCTTTATCAGACAACCGTCTTCAGATCTAGCATTTGGTTTCCCTAAATCAGGATCTGTACATTCCTCCTTGGCCGACATGACGCATGCTGGCTGTTAATATTGTTTGTGGGAAACTTGTAAGGTGATGAAGAAGTAATTTACTGGATATAAGCACAAAACCATCTCCAGTACTTTTTTTTAATGATTTATTTCAAATTGATTTTTAAAAATTCGTAGCATGTTGCTTTTTTTTTTTTTTAATTATTTTTAATGAAAATGTAACTGACAATTTTGCCAATGTTTGCCATATTGTGACAACTTTCTGGAGTCCTAATGTAAAGGGGAACTACTGTTTCTTTTCAACCTGGACCTTATTTCTGGCATCAAATACGGTTATTTACTCACCCATATAACTTTTGTGTCATTTGTATTCCTTTGGGAGATAATTAGATCAGCGTATATCCATGTAGAGTGACTGCTGTGGTTCATCCACAGCCTCAGAATCGGAAAAATATTTAGCCATGTTGTAAAAAAGTAGCATTACCAAATTACAGGTAAACAAGCTGACCGTCACGGGTGCGTGCGGTGCTCAGAGATGACATCATCCAGGTCAGAAGACATCATCCGGGGTCAGTAGGTCAATCTACAGACCCCGGATGATGATAACAGGTAACTCCGGATTCAACGGGGAATAGCACTAGTGTATCATAACAAAATATTGGTGAAATGAACGATTTTCACGGCAGATAATGCGTTATTTAGAGGCTGCATTTCGGTGCCCCAGTCACTCCCACTATATGGATATACGCTAATCTAGTTATCTCCTGAAGGAAACTGAATTACCCAAAAGTTATATGGGTGAGTAAACGAACGTATTTTATCCCAGAAATAAGGCCAAGGTTGTAAAAAACAGTAGCTCCCCTTTAAGTGAGAGACGTCAAAGCTTGTTAAAGAAAAAAGAAAAAAATCTTCTTGTCGTATTTTTACCTTGATTCAATGTAAAACCAACACAAACGTTCTTCCTTTTCAAAGTTAGATCTGGTTTATATAGTAGATCCAACACAAAGTGACCAAACAAAGCTTTTTGTTTTTTTAGCATTCACAACATAATGGCAGCTTCTACACCAGAGTACTGTACATGAAGTACACATTAAATGTCACTTAGAAAAATACACACGTAACCTGTCAGAGCATCTCCAGCCTTAAGAAAATAACTGTTCTGTGCTGTTTCATGTTTTTCTACTATTGGACTCAAGGTAATGACGTGTCATCCATGCATCTGTTTACACTATATTCAAACAAATACAGCAAAGACAAAAGGAATTTCTTCGTGTGCAGTATTACGGCTTATATAATAGAATTCCAGTCCGATTCAGTGATTCAGAAGAATTAACACAGAGAGGTATCCATGTTTCAGTTTCACCTGTAGTATGGGAAATGTTTAGGGAACTGATCCCAGCAGCAGCAGCAACGATTTTTAAGTTTTATTATTATTTTTTTATTATAATGGCATGAAAGCGTCGCTGAATTCAGTGCAATGAACATGTGAAGTCACATTTCTGGACACTTTCAGCTCGCTGGTGTCACCCTAATCTGTGTAGCATTGGTTTAGTTGTGCAACTGTATGTCAGTCTTGATGAGAGAGGAGGCGCGGGGCTTCACCATATGTACTTGCTCATCAACAGTGTCAGTGTCAAATAAATTATGGATCAGAAACTTTACATCTTCCAGCTTTTGATTGACTCCTGAAAAAAACAAAAAAAAAAAATCTGCATGGAAGCTTTTTAAATGGAAATGAATTGCATGAAATTACCGTACTTTAATGTTTCATTTCTTCTTCTTCTTCTTCTTCTTATTCTTCTTATTCTTCTTATTCTTCTTCTTATTATTATTATTATTATTATTATTATTATTGTTTATGTGGTTTTCGCCATAACTGTAGTAAATTGTGCTCCCAAAGTTGATTGGTGGAAATGTTGTGACATACATTAGGTTAAAACAGCTCAGACAGAGAGTAAGTACGTAAGTTTTAAGATATCCAAATTATAGCCATACTTCTTTAGACGAGAAAAAAGTATGTAATTGTGAAAATGATTACCCCAAACTCTACGTCAATAACTATATGTTAATGTCCACTATAAATCTAATGTGTTTACCAGAGTTTTACCTGCACAAAAAGATTATTATCAAAATTTTTATAGTGGTTAATCTGGCGAGACTAAGACTTGGTTTGTTTACAGTAGTGTTATGAAAGAGTTACACTGATCAGCCACAACATTATGACCATTATGATAGGAGAAGTAAACAACATTTAAACCGTCTTGTGACAATTCAGTGTTCCGCTGGGAAACTTTTGGACCTGGCAATCATTCATGTGGATGTTACTTAGACGTGTAGCACCCACCTAGACCAGACCAGGCACCCCCACCCCATAGCAATGACACTCCTTGGTGGCAGCAGCCATCCCCAGCAGGATGCAGCCTGACACAGACACACACACAAAAACACTTTAGGAACAACTTGAAGAACAGCACAAGGTGTTGACCTGGCCTCCAAATTCACTAGATCCCAAAGTGATCAAGTATCTGTGGGATGATCCACAGAGGCCCCTCCCCTCAAAGGCCCCCCCACCAACAACATCCTGTTGCCTGACACCACAGGACACCCTCAGAAGGCCCATGTCCATTCTCTGATGAGTCACAACTGTTGGAGGCACAAGGGAAATCTGCACAATACTAGGAAGGTGGTCATGATGTTGTGCCTGATAGGCCTGACATCTGATATGTTGCTCTCGCTCTGCATAGAATCTGTTTTGATTGAGCTTTCTAACAGCTAATATTTGGTGTAAAGAGACAGAGTGTTAGGATCTGACTATCATTCCATCTCTAGGAATGTTGATTGGTTGACTCCAATAGACAGATTCATCTTTGGTAATTGTGATTTAATAACAATACACAGAGTCAAAGTGTGTCTCTGTATTGTTGCTAGCCCATATAGACAATTTTAATAAGCTTAAATTAACTTTCACACCTTCCATTTGTTAATTTATTTGTTAATTTTGGTTTGAACTTTCACTCTAGGAGAAACTACCATGTGAGGATGCATCCCCTCATCCCCGTTTAACAGCGCACCACACTCACCTTGGCCATTTGGGACTGTTATATACAGTTTTAGTTTCTTGAACTAGGAAGTCTGCAACTCCTCCCCACGGGCTTAAAAAATCCAGGCCAAGCTCGTGTGCACAAACACAGAAGAAAGAAAAACTGCGACAAATCACTTAGTTTGGACCAAAGGCTCTGCAGAGCTCCCCAACACTGCAAGCAGAGTCTCCTCAGACACAGCAGCAGTGACCGGCAGACGGAGCAGGTCTGGGAAAGTCACCTTCGTCACTCTTCACCCTGTCTTGTGCCGTATTCCCAGGGCTGTAAAGCTAATGAACGGCATCAAGGACATGCTGTACAATCTGTGTGTGTGTGTGTGTGTGTGTGTGTGTATGCGCGTATCTGCATGTGCTTCAATCAGTTTTCAGCGTGTTCTTGTGCATTTATCTTTGACAATGTGTGATTCGTCCTTTCCATCGTTACAGCAGATGGAACATTATATTTACGACCTGTCCTCGCAGTGATGGACGCATTCAAAGAGCGTTACAGTACAGTAGGTGTGTGTGTGAGAACGATCATGAGTTAGTTTATTATATGCACCATAAGGTATATCCTGTATGTATTACAGGTGTGGAGAGAGAACAGGAAAAACAGAGCGCCCTCACGTGCCTTTATGTTCTTCAGAAGAGAGAGAGGACATAACTCGCCGTCTCTGAGAGAACATTGTCTCTCGTCCTCTATGCTTCACTGGTCTCCTCTGCTATAGGCCTATATATAGATCTCACCAGAGGCTGTGCTGTCATTACCAGCAGCTCACCTGATTATGAGAGAGATTTATGATCAGCTGAGGATACAGAAACACCTTCAGGACATTGAATGCTTGTACTGGATCCTTTATTTTAATTTCTATTCAGTATTCAGATTGGGCGACACAGTGGTGTGGTGGTTAGCAGTGATGCTTCACATAACAAGAAGGCCGACCAGGCCGACCTGTCCAGTGTGTACCCCGCCTCTTGCCCGATGGCAGCTGGGATAGGCTCCAGCCCCCCCCCAATGACACTTCACAGGACTAGCTGTTGGGACAGCTAAACGAGGTTTACAGACACTGGAGTGATGTGGCTTCTCTCACAGGTAACTCCACAGAAGTTTTGGTGTCGTGGCGAAGAGACGCTAAAATATTCAAGGTTGACATAGCAAGATAGAACTACGTTAATTATTTAGAATTATGTGTTTTTGCTCTGTTTTGGTCACCACCGTCCAGAGAGAGGAATATTTAGACTTTTAGCCGCTAAATAATAAACTATAATCATCTGTGTTTACCTGAAAAGATTCTATCTAAAACAGCTGTCTGTTTTTTCCAAAGATGAGATTCGTGAACAAAAAGAGTAAAGTTGCAAGCTGTAAAACTGAAACAATAGGCTGAAAGATGCTAAAATGATATATATTGTTGCAAGGGATGAATGATAATGTCATTGTTGAAGGTAAGTTGGAGTGTCTGCTTTCTACCTCTTCTCGGTGCACAACAGGATGCACATGGCAACACATGTGCATGGTGTGCACGAAGGCAGTAAAGAAGACTACTAAAAATCCTTCTGGTAAGTATTTGTGAAAATAAAATTGCAAATGTGCAGGTATGACTTCGGTTTGTTCTAAATCATAGAGGCAGCACTGATGAGTAAAATGCACCAATTCGACAGGCAGCAGTTTTCTCTCTTCCCGGTTCCTCTGGATAGATTTTTACCCTCAGAAAAATGTGCATGTGTCTGTTAATTCTTTGCTGAAGTTTTCTGAAATCGTAGAAGGCAGTTAAATGGCTTTAATGGGTTGGATAGATTTCTGCAAATATTTATTCATTTATTTACTTTTGCATTATTTGTGTAGAATCTACAGAATCTGAGATGCCTCTATGTTGGTTAACTGCATAACACCACTGAAGGCTTTTTGTCCATTTTCTTCACAATATTTTCATATGTTCAGTTTTATTTGCATAAAAATATAAAAAGCTCAAGAATAATTTTATTTTCTTCGGTGAATTTGCCCCAGACATCCATATTTTTAATTTTGCTGTTATGATCATACATCAAAGCAAAGCCAGTGATTTGAACTTAACTCTAAAAGGTGCATGTGCATCAGCAACTTGTTTAGATTTTCAATAAAAGCTGAATAATTAAGACTCACCGAGAGCAGATCTCTTCATTTCATTTACGTGCCTTAACCAAAATCAGTGACACAATTTCAATCTGATGCTAGCTCTACATGGCACTTAGCGAGCTGTTTATTCCTCCTACAACTGTGACCAATGTGACCCAGAATCCATTTTTAAAGATGCATGTTTTAATCTAATTAGTAACTCATTCATCTGTATTTCCATCCTGGCACAGGAAGCAGGTCACCAGCCCCAGACAAACAAGGTGTAAGGAAAAAAATAAAATAAAATAGACACACATTGGTTTTGGATGCAAGTCGTTTTTCGTGAGCCTTAGAACAAAAGCCCTAATTTATAACTGACAAGCGTGAATGCTCTTAAATGTTAACACATGTTTGGAGAGGCATTCGAGGTCCTCGTGGGCTCATCAAAGGCTTTTCAGCCATAAAAGACCATGTAAACCTTGAGTGCTTGGAATCACAACGGCAGGATCGTGATTATGCACGCGAGTTAAGAAGACAACAGCTGTTAGGAAGCTGAACGTGGCTGCCTTCATAGATTATCCCTCCTCTTATTGTTACACTTGCTTTTATCACTCAAACCTTCCACTGTGTTCTGTGTGTAGCACCTGCACTTGTAATTCTCTTACTGCGTTATTGTCTTGTTTATATATTTTTATCCTTCATTTTGCTGCAGCGCTGTGAACTCATCCTGAAAACTCATGTGCTGAAGAGCTGGCTTTGACAGAAATCATCAAATCCTGCAGGACGGCCAAATGCAGTCATTTATAAATTAAGATCAGTGAGAGTTGTGGGCAGACAACGCCTTGGTGTGGTCGAGTTAACTGGAAGAATACGGGCGGGACTTCTCAAAATCTGCACCGTATTTATTCAGATAATCCACAGCCTTATCATTCACTGAAGCGAATTGCTGTAACTCGTTGTAAGCTGAAAGAGAGAATTGCAAATGGTCATTTATAATTCATGTGGTCTGAGATCTGGTGGTGCTCCTTAACCTTTATGGTCAAGACGTTTGCATAAATATGAGAATCTACAGGCAAGAACATGAATAAATTATGTGTTTCTTTAGGATTTAGCATCAAACATTTAGCCAGCATGCTAACCACACCCTTAGAGCAGATACTCCTACCTGCTGCCGTTCGTTTACCCTCTGAAGAGTTTGTTTTGAGCAAAGTTTTCCTGCGTCAGTCTGCTCCGTCCGCTGCTTTAATGATGTCTCCAGACTCTGCTGTCAAGCACAGTTGCTGTGGTTGCTGAGGAGAGACAAAGGAACCAAAACAGAGCGCAGGAAGCAGCTGGCGCCCTCCGATGATTCACCACCAACTGCCCACCAACAAGGGCGAGACCCCATGGCAGATGTGGATCTGCCACTGGTTGACCTTTTCATCAGCGTGGGTAGGACTCAAGAGAGTTAAAAAAAAAAAAAAAAAAATTTAAAAAAGGAAGAAGCAGAATTGTTTGGCTGCCGGTGTGATGGTTAGCGCTGATGTCTCACAGCAAGAAGGTTCCAGGTTCCAATCCGGGCCGACTGGTTCCTTTCTGTGTGGAGTTTGGTACTCCAGTTTCCTCCCACCATCCAAAGACATGCTGGTTAGGTTCATTGGTGATTCTAAATTGGCCGTAGGTGTGAGTGTCTCGCTGTGTTAGCCCTGTGATAGACAGGAGACCTGTCCAGGGTTAACCCCGCCTCTCACCCGATGACAGCTTCCCCCTCGACCCTTCACAGGACAAGCTGAATAAATGAATGAATGAATGAATGTTTGCCTGCCATGCTGGATGCAATTAAGTCCTTGAGGTGAGCCCAAATCATGCAATGAATTAGTCAACAATTAATCAGTAACCCAGAGACACAGTGCTTTACCAACAGCTGTTTTTTAGATTAAACAAGGTTTTGCTTCTGTATTTGATGCAGTCCATTAACAACATCGCAAACAAGCATGGATAAATATCACCGACGGTTTGACAATAGAAACGACATAATAGCCCTGATTCTGCAGAAAACACAGAAAAATCTAAAGGCTCCAGATATTCCTGCTGACTGCAGCTATATCAGGAAGCATACCAACATAAAGGTGAAATTGCTTCAGTGATTTACAGTTTTCCCTCCAGGTATTGAGCGGTGAGTCACAATCTTAAAGAGTCACAGGAGCTGGTAAGTGTTCGGTCCTCGATGTACGTGGGAGCTTCTGTCTTTGTGAGGACCGAGAGTTTGTTGCTGACGTGAGCCAGACTCCAGCTTCACGGTAAAGTTAGTTTGGTTGATTAAGGTCAAGTTTAGGTGGATGCAATAAGCCAGTAACAGTTTAAATGTTTCACAGTGAAAGAAATTCATCCTGCGCTGTGAGCAATCATAACAATTCTAGACATTCTGGGAGTTAGAAACGTACACTGCCTGGCCAAAAAAAAAGTCGCCACCAAACAAAATAGGTCCCACACTCTATACTTTAGCTTTGATTACAGCACGCATATCTCTGTGGCATTGTTTTGATAAGCTTCTGCAATGTCACCAGATTTATTTCCATCCAGTGTTGCATTCATTTTTCACCATCATCTTCTTGTATTGATGATGGGAGAGTCTGACCACTGCACAAAGCCTTCTCCAGCACATCCCAAAGATTCTCAATAGGGTTAAGGTCTGGACTCTGTGGTGACCAATCCATGTGTGAAAATGATGTCTCATGCTCCCTGAACCACTCTTTCACAATCTGAGCCCCATGAATCCTGACATTGTCATCTTGGAATATGCCCGTGAACATCAGGGAAGAAAAAAATCAATTGATGGAATAACCTGTTCATTTAGTATATTCAGGTAGTCAGCTGACCTCATTCTTTGGACACATAATGTTGCTGAACCTAGACCTGAGCAACTGCAGCAACCCCAGATCATAGCACTGCC
>JASGAT010356992.1:0-22908 GCA_030220025.1 Chelon auratus | reverse complement strand
CTGGTTTCAAAGTTGGCATCAACTACCAGCCACCCACCGTAGTTCCTGGTGGAGACCTGGCCAAGGTCCAGAGGGCTGTGTGCATGCTGAGCAACACCACTGCTGTTGCAGAGGCCTGGGCTCGGCTTGACCACAAGTTTGATCTGATGTACGCTAAGCGTGCCTTTGTTCACTGGTATGTGGGTGAGGGTATGGAGGAGGGAGAGTTCTCTGAGGCCAGAGAGGACATGGCAGCTCTGGAGAAGGATTATGAGGAGGTTGGAGCTGATAGCCTGGAAGAGGAAGATGAGGGAGAAGAGTACTAAAGAAACCTATTTCCCTTATTCGTCTGTGCAATTTGAACAGTATATTATCCCACTGTAGGGATTATCTTATCTTAATAAAGATCATTGGCTTCACTTGAGTTGCTGTCTTATTAATTTAAAGGACAGATGTCATTTTGCAGTGCAGATTATTCAGTTTCTACAATTGTCACTCTTAATGTCACTATAAAACTGCTTTCTTATACTCTAAACCAGTGTTGAATGTGTAACATAATCTCTGGCTAGTGGTGTAATACTTTGCGTCTCACTTGGAAGTTCTAATGTAGTTTGGCTATAGAGTAGGAGCTCTACTCATTTTAGTCACATGGGGGCAGTAATGTTTAACACATGTTTGATTTGAGTGCCAAGTTGAGGAAACAAGCCACTCATAATTTTATGTTCCAATGTTCCAGGTAACATGCGGCCTAACTGCAACATCATATAGCTTAAGTTTGTGGTTTTCAGACCTCACACTTATCAACATTATATGTGCTTTTTGAAGAACTTCCTGCCTGAAAAGAACCAAGATCTTAACTCTGGTGAGTTGTGGTGGGTGGGTTGTGGTATTCACTGTCGCCCAAGGAAGGGAAAGAGGGCGCCTCATGCTGGCAGACAGGTGGTGTTTAAAAATACTTAGTTCTGCTGTTGATAGACTAGATTTCTAAGCCATAATGAGTGACACGGTGTGAAAAGAAGAGGATAAATATGGAAACCCTAAAGCTAAAAATGGGGGCTATGGGACAGAAGAACTTTATCTATGCAGAGTCACCAAAACGCAACACATCACAAGTGTTGTAAAAGTTTTTATTTAATCTCAGCGTTGTAAATTTGACCACGTTTGGCTACACAAATGCATATCCTCAAATTGTGTTAGCTGACATCATTAAATGCACAAAAACAGACAAATGGGTCTCCATCTTTCACTTACCTGTATGGACTTTAGTTCACTATTGACTTAATCTCCCAGTAATACACTGGAAGACTGCAGATAAACTAGCACGTACATACAATTATGGGAGTTTTGTTAAAACATTTTTTTGTTAAATGAACGTAGGCTTTCCCTGTTCTTTCAATTGTCTGTGTGTTCATTTACAAACTCTAAAATGCAAAAGCAATTTCAGCTAAAATCCTCCGTTTAAAACCCATAATGTAATGGGTTAAAAAAGAGCTGTTTTCAACATAAGACGTGGAGTTAAGAATCATTCTACAATTTTCTCTATCTCACAATCATGAGGTAATCAGACTGACTCCTTTGGGAAATAAATACGTTCAGGGTTGTAACTTGCAATGACAAATATGAGTATTTTGAATGCTGAAAAGATGTGCACTTCAAAAAGGTACAAAAATACTGACACTCACAAACACAAAGTGCCCTCATGCGTACAAAAGTTTAAAACTATATTTGGCTCTAAAGCATGAAAGGCCCTGAATATAATGCAGTGTGGACAGTCTTCTACACTGATGCATACATGAAACCATGAGAAGCTCTCAGACAAAAGCATCCCAGTCCTCCTCTTGCTGTATGAATATAAATCTGTAGGTTCAACCACAATCCTACAACATACAGTGATTCTTAAAAATAAGATTCCGCTTCCTTAACCTGTTGCAAAGCATACACAACTCCCACTGGGTGCTACTCAGCATTACATGACACCACAGGAACATACAGTACATACACAATAGCGGTGACACTCATAAGTTTCCTATTTTCCATCTCCATTTGGTTTATCAGCTCTCCAAAGCAGCAAAATGACAGTAAATGCATATATATATGTATATATATATATGTATATATATATGTGTGTATATATATATATATATATGTGTGTATATATATATATATATATATATATATTAGTGAAAATAGATGGTTTCACAGTGTAGGCCACAACAGTCTCAAATAAAGATTTTAGCAATAATGCAGCTTGGAGTCTTTGTTAATAGAGTGAAGAGCAACCAGATGAAAACAATATCCTACCTGATTTATGGACTGAAACATACTGTATTTCCAGTCCTCCTACTTAATCTTTAATCTTTTTTTCTTCTTTGGCTTAACCCCTTCAGTTAAGGGTATAACTGATTTTTAAACGCTGAAATTGCAGATAATCAAAACAATGCCAGCAACAGATATCACTCCCAAATCCTTCACACATCTGCTGCAGTTTTTTTAGGGTCTTAATAATCAAGTTCAAGGCATAGCAGAGAGAATAACATTCCTTCAGTCAGTGATTACATGACACAAACAATACATATCTTGTGATAAAATGTAATTACCTGCCTGATTCAGTGTTGTGAGAGGCAACCAGTTGGTGCCAGTTAAAGATTCAATTTAAAGCTGTTTTGCAAAACACTTGTGACACACCGTGACAAAGTTGAATTCCCTGCTTCTCCAATATCAGCACCAAGACATTCGCTACCATTCAGCCCCCCGACTTTAACATACAAATCCTATTCAGATGCACTGAAAAGATTCAGTTGTTCAATGTCCTTTAGTTTCTCTAAACTCTGGAAAGAGAGGAGTTTCACAGAGCCTCATACAGTCACACCAACGACAAATGAAGAGCTGCAGCATGAGGCTTCTGTCTCTCCTCAGCGGTGTCTTTGATCTCTGGTCTTTTCTGAGGAGGAGCAACGCCATCTCTTTCCAACACAGTTGGTGACCTGCAGCAGACTAACGTTAGTGAATGCATGTTTATTTTCATATTCACCTTTTGATGTTTTATTACCTGACTTGGTGGAAAATTTCTCAGGACAAAATGTGAACAAAGAGGATGGCCAGGCCGATGTTGAGCAGGATAACCATGCAGATCATTATCGTGTTTGGGCCCTTGAAAAGAAAGGAAGATGTGTGGTATGAGGACAGTAAATTCAGTGAAACACAAAGACACTAAGACTATAGATATACTGTTAATGAACACCCTCTGAATAACTGGAGGTTTGTACAACTTACTACATAAAGGAATAGCTGCATACATGTTGTCCCCACCAGCCGGTCACATCAAAATTTGCATCATGTCATGCAGGAAAGGGTTTTAATAAAAGGAATGAAGTGTATTTCTTTCCAAAGTTATCACTATATTGGCATGTAAGTACATACTGTCTTCACTTTTATAGAGCCTGAAGTTCTGTTTCTGCAAAAACATTTCATCAATTTTGGTTGTCATTGGTTATTTGTGTTAATTTCACAATAACACGATAAAACATGCTTTGTAAGGTGTCCTCTGACAATCAAATTCCCCAGTCTGTGGGTTATTGAATCCAAATGTATATTTATCCCAAATATGAAAAAAATCATTTCTGATATATCACCTTCACAAGAATAGGATGACCCGAAAATGTAACGCTTAAAGTCCTACACCACTCTCATATCCGTCTATCACTTATGCTAGCAAAAAGATGCAAGCACGGAATGGTGACTAGTTTGTGAATTGGACATTTGTGCCTGAAATTCCTTCCAAGCAAGAGATGTTAGCTTACCATCGCATAAAGACTATAAATGGAGGAAAAAAATAATTAATGGACATTTATTATCTTGTTTGTGAGCTTTAAAGGTACAGGTTGCATTCGTTAGCTTTAGGTGCAGTAATGGTGGCTGCTTCCTCCTGTTTCTCATCTTTTTGCTAAGCTAATGGTTTCCTTTAGTTTCAGCTTCCCATAAATGGACAGACACAACAGAGATATCAAGCTTCCCATCAAACTTTCAACTAGAAAATAAATATTCCTCAAAATGCCAGTCTATTACTTAAATCTCCTTGTAACAAGGGACCACGGCCATCTCCTTAAGATATAGCAAATGACAAGCTCATGTAGGACAACAGGAGGATAGTGTTCCTCTTATATCTGTTTATGAAATACAGAGCTATTAGGACACAATGTTAGCTTAGCGTAGCTTAGTACAACCAGAAATACAGAAAACAACTCATTAGTCCACATTTTATATCTTGTTTGAGCTATTTTTAGATGCACGAATGTTTCTCCAATAGTTCCATCTTCCAATTAAATGGATGAACACCTTCCAATTGAACTGTTAGCTAGGAAACAAATAAGCCCTTTTCTGGTCCGACTGTTGTTCCAGTCCTTCGTTATTCTAAATAACTTAAAAATAAAAGTGTCTATTTATTTTATCATGTACAGTTGTATCTTTACTCTAAATGGTGACAAAGTGTCCTGATTTGAAAGAGTGCTTTTATCTGAATGTAAGTCAGATATAGGACAGTTTATCGGTACTTGACTTTGACATTCGTGATGTAATAACTGTTCCTCTACTCATTTAATGTGAATAAGAATAATAAGAATAAGAAAACCGTCCCCAAAATGGGACAACAACATTTGGAAAATGAACTGCCAGTTGTTTGTATGTTTACTGCATTACCTCCGGCTCCAAAGACTCTGTCATCTCACTGCTTGGACTTGACAACATGGTCTTAAGTCTGGCCTCTGCTTTGGGATCAACCTTCAGGGCTGCTTTGGCAATTACAGCTTTGGCTTCCACTTGCTTTGGCACTGTTTTGGATTCAAGATTGGGTGCAGGTTTTGGTGATGGAGCGGGACTGGCCTGCCTCCTTGGTAATGGCTTTGTCTCTGCTTTGCTGGGCGGCCTGCTCGCCTCCCTGGACTCCACTTTGTTCTCAGAGATGGACGGAGCTCGATCGTTGACTGATGGCGCTCTTTCTGCTTTTACCTCTTTGGCTTTAGGTTCGGGGGTTACAGCTTTGGAGGGCACTTTAGAGGTGGGGCGCGGTGCTTCTTCTTCATCTGGCAAGATGAGGCTATTCCTTACAGGGGTTGGGGCAGCTAGAGTGACATCTGGAGCTTTTACATCAGAGTCAAACTTCTGCAGCGGCTTGATCTCCAGGTCGGAGCCCTGCTCATTCTTATTGCTGTGACGGCTAGGAGTGCGAGAGGGGCCACGACTGCCTGGGGCCCCTCCTCCATCCGGTGCTGCCGAGGTGGCAGCAGAAACTGAGGTTGAAGGGGTAGTGGGGCGACTACTAGGCTTGCTGTTGGCTTTAGTGCTGCCCTTAGTGCCACTCCCTTTACTGGTTTTGTCGTCATTCCAGCTTCCTGGACTGAGGAGTTTGGGCTCTTCTTTGGAGATGATGCCTGGGCTGGGGGAAGGGGTGCGACCTGGAGATGAGCCAAGCATGAGGCTGTCCAGTTCATTCATGAGCGGGCTGTCTGGAGGTGTGGGCAGGGGCTCCTCTTCAGCTAGCAGCGGCTCATGCATGACAGTGTCTGTGTTCTCACTGCCCTCCACGGCGTCCAGTAACACTCTCTTCTTCAGATACTCTGGACCTGAAAGACCAGTTCAATCAGTATATTAGAATTTTTCTTCAATTTTAAAATGATAATTAATAATACTGTCAAAAAAGGAGAGATGACAAATATTCTGGTGTACGTTTTAATTTGGATGAGGTTTTTGAACTCACCGCTAGCATTTCCGCTTTTCCGCATTAACCGAGGAGCTTGTTCTCGCAGCCCGAGGAGTGAGAACTCCGCGGTTCTCACGGAGTATGTAACAGCCTTAAAGCTAAAGTTGTTTTGGAATATTTGACTTTTCTCTAACAACTCTAAAAATGTATACATCTTGGTCATACTTACATCCAAGACACATCAAAATTTAATTAATTCATGTATATTGACGTGGTAAATATCTTTCTGCTGTTACCATCTTTATCATCTCTCTGTTATATAACCGTTTGGAGTGGCTACAGCCGCAAATAGCCTCATAAGGTTGATGTAAAAAATAATTTCATTTGATCAAAATGTCTGAAATTAGTTACAACAGACTTTTAATCAACTTTATAATTATGCCGACTTCCTCTAAAACTTCCTGACACAACCGGAAGCAGCTGCAGAGACTTTTAGATATGCATGCATTCACTATATCCTTCTTAATAATCTTCCACTTCAACACTTAACTGGGCACAAACTGGCACAAAATTCATTTTGCTGACATAACAGATAAACTTCTCAAAAGGTAATACTTCAGACATTCTTATTTTTTTATGAGATTTGCAGAAATAAGCAAAACACAGTTCATCTTTAAAATTGTGAGACTAAAATGTTTTTTGTTATTTTGTTTTGTATCAGTAAGTGAAACAGATGGTCCTCAATCAGAGCTCTTTCATGGAAGAACGCATGTCATACCATGGCCATGCCTTGTCTGTTAGTCAGTGTTAGTCGGAGAGATGGACCATATCTGACTTTCTGATTTCTTTAAGCTCTCTATCTGACAGAAGCACAGGAGGCTTCTAAATGATTCCTTTGCTTTTGCCCCCTGTGTGTGTGTTTCAACAGTACCGCAATGAAACTGATATGATCCCTTCGGCCCAATAAGATGTTCCTGTTTTAGACGCTCAAATGCAGCTATCCTTGTGGTGAGCCTCAGCTGAAGGATCTGCTTGCACAAGCTGTAAGTGCATGGGGAAGGTAGTAACACTATATACAATAAGTAAATGTAAGTAATGTTGTACCATCTTTGCTCCAGCTGCATGAAAAGACATTGATTTGTGTCCACAAAAATGCAAAAGGATTTTGTCGGTGCAGTTTGTGTATTTTAAGGTGCATTCAAGTCACCAGAGAATAGGAACCTCTTTCAGACCCTTTTTCATGGCAGACATATTCATGGAACTGAGCCATAATTTAATATACCTGTGCGTCTGAGAGCAGTCAAGATGAAACAAATCTCTACAAACAAACTTTGAGTAGATCACAGGTGAAAATAAATATATGAATATATCCAAATCTGTGCTGCATTAGCTTTAGATAACATTGAGACTGTGATGCTCTGAAGTTGGAGATGGGAAGCTGACGTGAACTGACCTGGCTGGTAGAAAGACGGGGACAGCTCCTTGGCCACCAGTCTGGCAATGCTGGACTCACTGTTGGAGGCCTGAGCCGCCTGTTCGGCTGCATCTGACTTTGCCTTCGCATGGGTCGTCCTGCAGTGGACAGATGCAACACAATCAGTGGGAACAGCAATGATTGAAATGTCTTCTTTCATCTGATTTCACAGAATCACACAGAGTGCAGTTTCCAGAATCAGTCTTGTCAGGAGGAAAACGATTAATAAGATTTAAACTGACCCACAGGACTGAATGAAGATATTTCACTAATGAAATAGTGAGTTTAGATCAGAGCTTGTCACCCGCATAATTATTAACCCAAAAAAACTTTTCTAGCCGTGCGACAGACAGGCGACCTCTCCAGGGTGACCTCTTGCCCAAGCTGGGATAGGCTTCAGCCACCCCCGTGAAGGCTCCAGATGAATGAATGAATGAATGAATGAATGAAAACTTTGATGGAGAATTCTGTTATGGTTTGAGTTTTTGTCTTATGTATGTTATGGTTTGAGTTTTTGTCTTATGTTCATATAGTTTGTGGCCAAGTTTAGGTTTTCCTTTTTTTTCTCTCCAGTACTGCGGGTGGTGGCTTGGGGCCGTGGCTGACCCACTTTTTCTTAGGATCACAGCAGAGCACACCTTGCAATCCCCACCCCATAAAAGCCTGGTTCACCCTCCACACCAATGTCGGATGATTTCATTTTCAAGCTACGTCAGTGTCCTTATTGTCCTCCAGCCTCCAGTCACCGCTGTTGACTATTTTGGATTCCTAAATCATCCACTACAAAGCTTGGATTTTACTTTTATATCTTTTATCCTTCTGCATGTGATGAATGATTGGGTTATATCCTAGTGAATGTTTTGACCTTCATAATGAATCAAAGCTAGAACCTCGACTATGACGTTTTAGACATGGAATTACAGCAGTGTAAGCGTGACCAAAAATACCACAGCACATGTTGAAATGAAGGCCGGCAGTGGGAGGCTGCTGGTCATACGGCTCATTAGCAGGTGTCCTTTTCTGCCGTTGGACAGTGACGGAAATAAATGATGCTTTTATCACCCTCAGCGAGACAATGAGTTACTGCTGGACAGCTACTGAGTCCGTCATCACACAGTGCAGCGCTACATTTGTACATTAGAAGATGTTTGGCTACACACTGGAAAGTTTTATTCACAATGCAACATCTCGCACAACATAGCAAATGAAAGCTGCATCCTTAAATCAGTTAAGAAAAGCTTGAGGACTGTGCCACATCCATTCATATGACTGATGAATGGTACAGGAAATCTGTCAGGAAGTCTGCTCATATAACTCATGTTTGTAGACAAGTCTCTGCAACTGGTCTTGCGGTTTGATTTTGTCAAGTTGTTTAGATTTCTTCTTTCTGTATGTGTTAAATTGCACCTTGAGGAACAAATAATGTATTTTGACTTTAAAGTTTAAGTGAATAAAAGTAGTGCAGCAAATAAGTGCAATTTGTCTTCTTCATCTTCTTGTTGTTGTTGGTGTTCCCCCACCACCACCACCTCTACTCATATTGTTATCTAATAATAATAATAATAATAATAATAATAATAATAATAATAATAATAATAATAATAATAATAATAATAATAATACATTTTTTTTCTAGGCGCCTTTCAGAACACCTAAGGTCACCGTACAGGTAAAACAGGGTTTAAAATACATTACAGACATCAAAAGCATTTAAGAAACTATAATACACTAAAAGATACGATAAAATTCCATTAGGCAAATGCTAACTATGATAACATGCAGATGTTCAGCAGGTATTATGTGCGCATGTTAACTATGTTAGTTGAGCTTGTTAGCATGCTTGTATTTGCTCTAGAACCACTTTGTAGCTGCGTGTGTACAGGAATATAAAAATGCAAGTATTTTCTCATAGATGAAAAGACACATTATCACCAATGATTTATTCTGAGCTGACGAGCCTCATTTTACATCCATACATCAAAATCTTATCGAGACGCTTCCTTACCAACCTCATGAGTGAAGCAAAGGTAAATGTTAGGATGTATATCTGTACAAAAGTTCAGTAGTTGAGATATTTCAGTCTGGATTAAAGAGCTGGACCAATCCACAGACTATCTAGAAAACCTGTCAACAGAAAGCAGAGAGTTCAAAGCTGCCGTTCATCTCACTGTGAGAATTACTGATTGTGATTAGTCTGTGGATACTTAACATACTGTAACTTTACACTGAGCTCAAAATAGTTCCACGGTCCACTTTAAGACTCAGTGGGGAAGGTGCTTCCCTCTGGAACAATTAGAGACTTGTCAGGTTCCCTGATTGATATATATGAGCTCCACCTGTCCACACAGAGTCAGCACCTCCTCTCACAGAACTTCTTCAGCTTTCACCAACATTATTCATTAAAAATAGCTTTATTGTAATGGCTGCCAAAACAATGATACATTTTCTGACTAAACCATTCCCTGCAAGTAAAACATTTTGGGGTTTTTTTAGTTGTTTTTTTTTACATTATTATTTTTGTCAGCATGGAAAGCTTAAATAATGTCTCAACCAGGGTAAAAAGTTACTTTTTAATATACCTTACTAAAACACAACCTAATAGTTTATTTTTTGACTGTGTTCTGTGTGTAATAATATTCTGTATTTTGGAAAAATAAACTACAGAATTAGCTTTAAGGACCAAATTACTACTGTAAGTGATTACTTCTAATAAGCAGATTTGCCTGATTTGGTCCATTTTCGCTTTCCAAAAGAGAAAGGTGTGTTTACTCGCTGACAAGATGGCAGCCAGTCAGTTCTGCTGGGTGAATGGCCAGTTGGTGGGTGGAGGAGAAAGATGTTGACAGATGGCTGCTTCCACCGCGCAGCTCACTCGTGCCACTGTGTATCTGGTTCTTCAGTGAAATAAATAGAGCTTCATTTCAGATGAAGGCAGGAGTTTGTGGTGCTGTTGAGCAGTATTGCTTTAACTTCACATATGTTTCTGTTATCTTGTTCAGTTCCTTTATGTCAGTGAGGATAGCTGAATACAGAAAACAACAGTTTAACAGCCCCACAGATGATATCCTTCAAAACAATCATAAAAATGTTTCAACAAAAACTAGGGTGCTTTAGTATTAGTACTCATCAGGCTGCAGAGTAGCCCTTCAGAGAGTGTTGTATTATATATTTGCATTATTACTTATATTGCTACAGTACTGTTTACAGTTTATGTATTTTAACTGGTCGAGGAGGCTCGTTTAGAAACTGTTGTTTAGTCCAGTCTGTTAATGAATCATATTTTATTAAGTGATTATTTACTTAGTCAATTAAATCTTTTATTTAGCAAATGCCATGGTCGAATGCAGTTAAGTAAACGTACACATTTTCCTACTAAAATGTAGGTAAAATAACAGAAAATACAATAATTACATGAACACTCAACACACTCTTTATTAGGAACATTGGTGCCCTCCAGTGCAATCCAATAGCAGTTCTGTCAAAAATCTATGCCTTTACATTTACAGTTTTGTTGACATTGTCAGAAAGGTGATGTTGTATATTGAAGAGTGTTCCTAATTAAGTGGAAAACCTCTTGTGTTGGATGGCAATAGATTGCACAGTTGTTGCTAATAAAATGCTAAATGTGCACTACATATGGCAGAATTGATCCCAGCATTAAAATAGATAGAGGTAGCAGCCTGCTGAGGGCGTCAGTCAGTATCAGTTTTTTATGGCTAGCCATCATAAATCCCTCAGTGCCACAAAGGTGCTGAAACCATGAGCAGTGCAAACATCAAATGTGCTTAGGAGCGTTACCTCATAAATTACCAGTCAAATAAACAAAAGGTAGTAGATGCTGCATTAGTGCCTATCATTAGCTAAATTAAAAGGCAAAGGAATCAGAGCAGCTGAGTTGTGTTTCCCTAAAGGAAAGCTATATTTGTTTAAGGACAACCATGTAACAATATATCTCCTCTGTGGTCTCAGTTGCTAAAACTGGCTAGCATAGCATAGCTAATGATATGACCGAATGGATGGTGTGACATCTCACCTGCAGAGAATAGTCTGGTACATCTATGCATTTGATTGCACGAAACAATTATTTTACAAGTTGTTTTTATCAATATTCTATTTATTTATTGAATACGAAAGATGTGACAGGAATGTTTCAATAGTTTCATAGCTGAAAAACCAACAGAATTAATTGAGTAAATGAACAGGTATAAGATTTAAATTAAGTATTACTATCACTATCAATCTCAAGGATTTAAAAACAACGGCGGCTTTTGGTCCACTGGCTAAAAATATAATTCAGTCCTATTAACTATGAATCAAGAAATACATACTGTAGCTTACTGATTCAACTATTGAGGCAGTGAAAACAACACTGACATAGTACGCTTTCTTCAAAAAATATGAGTACTGTAGTATCCTGTAATTTCTCTGCTTTGGTATCCAGCAACTTGTGGGGATCCTAGGTCATGGGGAACCCCAGGTTAAGACATAGTCTATGTGTGCTATCCTCCCAGTCCGAACTAGTGAACTCTGTGATGCGGAGGTTTGTGTACTATATTTAATGCAGTGGAAAGCCCTCTAAGGTTTATGGATGTTATATACCAAAGGGTAGCCATCTGTAGGTCCCATTTTTCTCTCTCTTTTTTTTTTTAATTGCGCATGCTTGTTGTCTTCACGGTGCGCCCCTAGCAGCAACTCCTGGGTCTGTTCCTCCTGTCAGTCCCATTGTTTTTTCCCCATTGGTTCAGTGTGTGTCTTCAAACATAACTCATGAACTTGTGTTACCACATGGGAAGTTTGAACACTAAATGCTTGGCATTCAAGTCAGCTGGAACAGTATAGCAAGCTAACGGCTGGTTAGTTAATGTAGGAAATTCAAAGAGGTTGGTGAGATAATATTAATAAAATGAATGCTATATGGCTGAAATACAATATAAAAAGTTACATTCTCCTCCACCATTTCTATAAAACTCAACAAACACGTCACAACTTCTGAGGTGTGAATCCTAGTAAAGCTGTGAACACAGTAAACATGATTCCATTAGAAGGTAACATATGTGTCAATCTAGACGTGGCACAGTTTTCCTGCCCCTGGCTAAGCCACCTGCATACCTGAGACTCATGCTACTAATCCTCCAAACAGTACACTCTTAAGTGTTGACTCAGAGTTGGCTGATTTTTAAATGTTTTTAAATCTTATCTTCCAGCTCCAAGTCTGTTCTGCTCCTCATCTTGAGTATGTTTGCAAACAGCCTCATTTCCAATTTGTTTCCAAGTTATAAGTTTTATTGCATTCAAAAACTTGTCCTGTCTCCAGGTCCTCTACACAGCAAATGCTGCGGAGTTAAAATTCTGGTGTTGGCGAAATTTTAGCAAGTGTAGTGTTAATTCAACTCTTTGTAGAGCTAAATGTATTATGTATAACTCTCTAAGGACAAATAGTTGGTGTTAAAATAGAGTGTCAGAATGGAGTGTTTGTGATTTAACTCTGTAAGTGTCAGTGCAACACATTTAACTCTCTTAATTTTTACGACAAGCTCTGAACCTGGATATAACACCTGGTGTTAATTTATAAACTCCGCCCATTTATTATACCCGCACCTGGACAGTCATCCCGACAACTACCGACTGATTATTACTGATGAGAAAACGTTGTTTGGTGAGTAAATGTGTTTCACTTTGTCTATAATGTTATGTTTGACGTAAATATTGACTCTTAATCTCGCATGCGGCATCATGTCCCGTACAGCGCTGTGTCCGAACAACAAGCTAACGCTAACATTGGAGTTTACACATATGCTACAGTTAGTAACCGCTAATTCATGTTCATTTACAAAGTTAACATAAGTAGACTATTTCAGTTGTTACAGCTGACCAAGTAGATAAAGACTGTATAACTGCGGTGGTGTTAACATACGTGTCGGTTAGCATTATGTTTGACTCTAGCTAAACCATGTTAGGTTAGCGGGC
The DNA here is from genome assembly GCA_030220025.1 of Chelon auratus. Classification (NCBI taxonomy): domain Eukaryota; kingdom Metazoa; phylum Chordata; class Actinopteri; order Mugiliformes; family Mugilidae; genus Chelon; species Chelon auratus. Next base: position 9,793 of record JASGAT010356992.1, on the reverse strand, counting down.
CCATCACTGTCTGTGCCGACGCTAACGAAGAGCAAGCGTTTCACATGAAGTCCAAAAACTCTGTATTAGTCACTTGTCTGCATTTCTCTTTTAATTCAACTTTTTTGTGTGTTTGTTTGTGTTTGTATGTGTTTCTTTAACCAGGAACTCATGTGACCCTGAGGCAGTACAACACCTGCTGTAGGAGCTACAGGACTAATTCTCTCCTTCCCCCTGATGTCTGTGAACAAAGTATCTGGAAAGTTTGATGTGGCATTTAATGTGTTGTTACATGCATTTTAAAATAAATGTTTTAAGCTTAACGTGGCCTCTTTATTTCATCATAGTTAATTTTACATGTAATATGTAACTGAAAACAATATTTACTCCATACAGTGTAAATATGGAGGTGGAACACCTGTAGTAGTTAACAACTGACACTATGAGATAGTTGATATTTAACACTATACACTAGTGTTGACAGAAACTAACACTGGTTAGTGTTGAGAAGTGTTAAATTTTAACTCTAAGAAGAGTCAACAATAACACTTTGGGAGTGTTAACATACCAACACTTCAAAAAGAGTCAAATTAACACTCTGTGGTGTGGACCCATATAGACACTTTAAAGTGTTGAGATTAACTGATGGTGTTGATTTGGGTATGCTGAGTTTGCTGTGTAGAAAGCCATTTTAAAAGTCAAATATCTGTCTCTTTGCTGAAAACATCTTCCTGCTGCCTCTAAATGAGATAGACTAAAACCATTAAAGCTGCCCCCTGTGATATCAAAAACGATGAGCTGAAATGCCCTAAAACACTCCATAAAAGAGAAACCTCTTTCACATCATACAGTCATGATCCACCATATGATTTGTTCTTTGTCATCTGTATATTGGAGAGTGGATAAAGGTTATAGAGATAAGACACTAGAAGTACTGGCTGTGTCAATCAGATCTTCTCATGTCTCCTTCACTTGTAATACAACAAAAGAATCCAGGTCTAAATTTGTGGCCTCTTCAGCCATCTAACTGCTACAGTCTGTGTTGGTCTTCCACTGTTTCTCTGCGACTTAAAATGACATTTGACACTGTGACCTAAATACCCTTTATGCTGGTGGGCTTTAAGGGCAGCCTTGAGGAGACACTCGTTGAACCTGGAAGAGTGCTAAGACGTCAGCTGTAGGAAGACACACTATAGAGATCACAGAAATAGATATAACCTAAAGCTTTATGTGTGCCCTGCGGCAATGTAAAAGCACTAAAGTACGTCCAAGTGTTTTGGCCGCTTTGTAATAGTCTGTTTCATGTCCCGCTGCGGTCGTCCTGGAGCCTGCTGATGGCTAGAGATATTCTATCATTCTGGCATGTGCCACTGGATCTTTGTGGAGGGTCCTATTCATCTGTGTAGCAACAGTGTGTGTGTGTGTTTGCATGTGTGCATGAGGGTGAATGGGTGATTTAATTGCTATAAAAAGATGACTACATTTTTAAATATAATTAAATCCCATTGCCAAAATACACATAAATTAAGTGCTAATTGAAACCTCATTATTGCAACATTTCTGAGAGGTCACATCACAAGGAGCAACTATAGAGATCTCATCAGTGTCTCCAATTACTAATTTATTTTCTCTTTGACATTATTTCTCACTAAACAAGAGCATCATAAAAAACAGTCTGCAAATAGTCCTGAGCTGAGCCGAGCTGAACTTTGTTTACAAATGTTGCGACCTGCTCAGTGCTCACCAACACAAAATGCTGCTATCAGCAGTACTGGATGTAATCCAAGCTCCACAACTAAAGCTAGGTGTGGTACATATATATGCTAACCCTTTATACCCAAGCACTTGCTTATGAGCTGTGTCATATTTATATCCATGGAACCATTTGACACCACTGCTGACGCAAGATGGACGGAGATCTGTGATCACTGTGAACGGTTGGTGGCTAGCTCACAGTCGCTGAGAGAAAACCACAAGCAGACTGCTGTTTACAAGCTGGACAAGGACTTGATTTTCCTAAACAAGTCAGGGGTGAGGGAAGTAATCGAGTGAGGCAGGTGTTCAGACATTAAGAAAGCTGCCATTAAGCATGAGAAAACACCGTGTGTGTCTGTGACTAGGCAGGAAAGACGGGCCTGAAAGTAAGGGGGAGGGAGAAAATCAGCTGTTGCATTCCCCTGTGATTGTGATACAGCAAGAGTGCGCCTGTCCATATTTAGTCAGGGCTCCTCTGTGACCACAGGGCCCCCTGTGTGTGCGTCATTTACACCCTGTCCTGCCACACAGGTCCACGTACAGACGCCCAGCTGCCAGACCACGCAACAGAACAATGTCCACAGAGTGTCTGAATGCCAGCAAACACTTTACCTAACTGGACTTGAAGAGGTCTAGTGTCCCATGCAGGGCGCAGGTTGTACATGTATTTTTAACCCTCGACTTCATTGCCAAGGGATCATAGCGTGAGGAGACTACTGCCAGGAACAGATGTGTCATGTCTCCTCTGCTTATATAATAATGGATTTTAGTTTAATGTTCAGGACAGCAGGAGAGCAGCAGAAGTTTTGAAAAAATACCCATCAAACAATATATAAAAAAAAACAGATCCCAGAATGCTACAAGTACTGGCGTATTAATACCATCTAAACAAGTAAAAAGAAGATTCTGTTACTGGATCTGTGTAGCTGTTCAGACTCTTTCAAAGGTTCCTCAGTCACTGGCCACATTTATATGGACATTCTTCCTTCAGCTAGACAGAAATCATTCAGAGATTCCAACTTAACTGTTTACATGTGCGCTAAATAAAATTATGTTATAAGATGTAAGTGTTTATATGCGGCAAAACATCAATTGGAACAGAGCTTTTTGACGTTCCGCCCACTTTCTGTTGGAAATATAACAGAGGAACAAGTTCTTTCCCTTTCTTGTCAACACTGAATTCACTTGGACCATCACTTTTGATCATCTTTAAAAAAAAAACAAAAAAAACACCTTGAACAACTGGTTGTTTTTGCCACCTCCATTTTTGTCCCTGACGGAAACTCGGGTGAACAGAGGTTTACACCACACCCTGCAATCTGGCTGAAAATTCTGTCAGTCTGTTCTGATTGAGGTGGTTACATGGGGTATTTTGTTCAGATTATTAGTGGAATACTAGTGTCCATGTACTACCCAATGCTCAGTCATGTCAGTCATGATTTGAGACCAGTGGTGCACTGGTAACAAGCTATTACACCTACCTACAGTATTTACCTATTAGCCAACACTGCCATTTTTCGTACTGTCCAAATTCACTTCCTATTTATCATGCTATAAAGTTCCCATGTGCATTTAAGTTGATAAACAGTTTTTATTTGTACTTATGAGTACATGTACTTAGCTACATCCCACCCTGGCCTTCCAGCAGTTCAGAGTTTTATTGTTTGTAAAGCCCACCGAGGTGTTTGCCGAGCTGTTTGCTTCCATTTTCAGCTCTGTCCAGTCGTGTTGTAGATGATCTTAAAGCACTGACACAATGAATAACTCTTATATACTGCTTATGCGTGCAGTTCAATATTTAGATTTCAGTCTGCTGGGACGGGGGTCTGCAGTCTGTCAGTGCTGTAAACACTGAGCTTATTTCAGCTCCTGAAGACGACGGTGGACAAAAACACCACCGCCTTGTATGGTCACAGACAAACTGAAGGTTGATGTGTGCAAGTATAAATAATACAATACCCCTCTCAGGTTATTTGAATTCATTCAGAATGCTTGGTGATTGGAGAGAGGTCTTAATAAATACATGGATTCTGTCCCGTTTTTAAGCAGGTTAGCTTAGCGTAGCGTAGCATAAAGACTGGAAACAGATGGAAACAGACAGCCTGTTACTGCCCAGAAGTAACAAAATCCTCCTACCAGCACATCTGAAGCTCATGAATTAACACATTTCATTGTATTAGCTTTATATAAATAAACAAGGTGCACAATGACTATTGATGCTGAACCAGGAAGCTATGTAGGAAGTCATATACTCCAGGAAGTCATTATCTGGCATAGTGGTTTCTCTATTTTCAGGCTTTATGTAATGCTAATCTAACAAACAGCTCGCTGCAGATATAAATTTACTATTTACTGTTCAGACAGTAAATATTACACAACTACTATACCTTTAAGGTTCACACTGAGTGCTAAATGCCAAAATAAACACATCTGTGTTTTAAGTCCATTGCTATTCACATGATCACCCACGACTTCTGTGCTAGGTTTGCTACCAAACATATATGAAACAGTGGTAGGTCTCATCTGGGACAACAATGACCTGGCATGTAGAGAGAAGGTGAAATGACTAGTCGACTGGTGTAAAACTAATATCTTGATTCTTATCATGGAATTCAGGATAAACAAGCCCAGTCACGCAGCACTCTGCATCAAAAACATGGCTGTGGGATTATTCAAATGCACCAAGTTCCCGAGGGTGCAGATAACACTGCATCGCTTGTAAAGCGACCACAGCAGCGTTTACGCTTTTAGCGCCAGATGAGGGGAGCGCATCTCCCCTCTCCCATCCACTTTTTACAAAAGCACCATAGACAGCATATTAACAAACTGTATCTCTGTCTGGTTTGGCAGCTGCAGTGCCTCAGACAAGAGGTCAGTGCAGAGTGTGGTGGGGACAGCAGAAAAGATCATAGGGCATCACACTTTCTCATTGGAACATTGAACAAAAACGCTGCCTGTCCAGAGCCCCCAACATCATCAAAGACCGTTGTCCCTGCTAACCCCGTCCAACATCCACTTACATACACACCACCACTACTCTGGACTGTTCCCTGGACTGTGGTGTGCTAAAGGACGCAAAAACATAAAATGTGCAATAGAATCAATCAAATCAAATAAAATATGCAGAATACTTACATTATTTTACTGTGTTTTCTTTTGCATCTGTGTGTAGTTGCTGTTTTGAGTCAATGTAACTGTCCTGATGTTTTTTAAATTATTAATAATAAGAATAAATTTGATAGCCATGTAGGACATGAAACTCTCACCTCCAAACACTGCTCTAAAATCAGACTGACGTTTACAGTGATGAGCTTTCCTTACCAACACACATGACTCTGAGATCACTCACTCGTTTGTTACCGCATCTAAGTCCACACATGCTTTTTACATTTTAACACCAGGTGCAGCAATGCTGTAAGAACCATAGGAACTCAACGGGGAATCATTTTTGAGAAGACGTGTCTGGGGTCGACGATGGCGAGCTGTAAACCGATATTGTGACACTGTTCGCTCTAGTGAACTAGACTGTAGCTTTTGTAAGAACAGTCATTCAACCACAGGAACTAAAATAGGTAAGTATTAGATGTTGAAACATTTTGAATAGAGATAAGGTTTGTCAGTTAAGGAGTTTTATTGGTGTTTCAGCTAAATGTACAGGGAACTGTCTTTTAGTTTGTCTTTTAGTTAAAACGTCTTACTTGCTTTATCAGAGTCAGATGACAAAATTAATATAATGCCTGTGCAGCTGCAGCCAAAAGTTTGTTAGCTTAGGATACTGTAGCATAAAGACAGGTTATGTATTGGACAGAGGAGAGCTGGAGCACTCTCTAGCTGGAGTACTACATAACACCCTGTAACACCACAAATACATGCAGTTATTGCTTCACCTCAGCCAGCCTGAACTTTCTCCATGCAGTACGTGTGTGGGGAAAGTTGATCTGGAGGAGCTCTGCTTTATGAGGTAATGGACATAGGAGTAATGGCAATGTAGACATGTCATCTGAGCACCGCGGTGTCTCTGATTGGTTGTCGGACTATCCAATTGCGCTCAGATGTATTTCTTTGTATGGGTGGAAACACGCCCCCATAGACTCATATTCTTATAAGTAGTGAATATGGCTATGCAACACTAGGTTGACTGTTGTACAAATAAAACAAAAAAGATCAAATGTTTGTGAGCTTTAAACGTGCTTGTAGATGGATTTTCTTTGGAAAAAGCAAAGCCAAGTTTCCTCCTTTTTCCAGCCTTTTTGCTAAGCTAAGCTAACGACTGTTAGCAACCTAGCAACCGCAACCGCAACCCTAGCAAAATTATATTTCATGAATTCTGCACTAAGAAAGAGTTTAATTCAAAACTAAACATGTTTTATCACATAGAAACACAAACAACATAAACAAAAGATCAAAATTTAATGGCGTGCCTATATTTCAGCACAATGCGGCCCAAACTGATTTCTTTGGAGAGATTAGTCTCTGTTGGCATTCAAAAACAAATCTTTTCTCACAATGTCAACAGCTGAATCCGCTGGAAGTCTGATATCACTGTCCAATCCTTTTAGTAGCATGGACAAATTCCTATTATAAACAATGACCTATGAGAGAGGCTTCATCAACACAGATCAACTTTTTAAATCTGTTCCTCTGATGACTGTCTGATGCGTCTTCTGTGCTGATGGACTGTCCCCCAGACATGTGTTAAATAAAACTTTCAGATCTGTTAAAGAAGATTCTTCTTCTCCTAACACTGCAGAAGATGAAATAAGCTGTCAGGTATTCAAACACCCTCAACTCAGAGCGGAAGTGCTACAAACATGAGTCCATTCTTGGTGCTTGAAAATGCCGAACACACTGCCAGTTCAGGCAGACAGATCCCACAGAGTGCAAGCTAGCAGATTCTTTTTGGATGATGCAGTCGTTGCACAAACTGAGAACCCAGAGAACAATTTCGATTTGAAATCCAGTATAACTAAATGATATCACTGATGGTTTATTATCACTGATAATACAGTGTTGAAGAAACAGAATATTTCTTTATTGTGTTTTCTTTTAGCCAGGGTCATTAAGATAATTCAATTAAAAGATGGTAGTTTGAAACTTCATGCTCAAACCTTTGAGTAAACCTACCCGCACCTACATAAACTTTACACCTCTTAAACACCCAGTGTCTTTTAATAACACTTACTGCCGTTCAGGAGGTATTTCTACAATCCTCAAAGACTATTTTGAGAATCCACATGAATAAGTACCTTGTCTGCTGAACTGCTTTTCCCACGTTTCAATTATACGGTATTTCATACCCTCACAGTTTGTTCTGTATGAATGAATGAAAAAACAAATCAACAGTAAAACTTTTACTTTTTAACTCAAAGTGAGCACAGTCTATTGTCATGCGTAACAAACAGAATATTTTTGTCCACCATATAAGTAGGGGATCCAGGAAATACCTCCAGAACAGGCGTAAGAGGGCTTTTCTAGTTATGTTCAAGACCACTGGATATGTTAGACTTTTGGAAAATGTAAACCTCCAACTCTGAGACTAAACTGGACCTATAAAATATTGCTCACAGTAGAACAAACTCGTTACATGGAATCATCTCTATCCTCTACCTTCCTCTTCTTACCTGGAAGCAGCAATCTCGGCCTTCTGCTTGCCAATGGCTGCGGCCCTCTGTGCACCCTCCACTGCCCGCTCCACCTTCTGCTTGATCTTGGTTCCCTTCAGTTGAATCACCCTCTTCTTCATGGCCTTCACCAGCATGTTGTTCATGTACTTGCCCTCCTCCTTCCCTCCCTCAGCGAACGTGGTGCAGCCGTAGCCGTGTCTCTGGTTGTTGAGCCACTCGCCCTCATACTTCAGCCCGCTGGACCTTTCACTTATTCCATATCCTGAGCGCTTGTCATTCTTCCACTCACCCATGTAGACCTCTGTGGTGGTGGCGTCAATGTCGGCCTCCACTGGGGGGAAATCCTCAGCCCCGGCGAGGCTCTCATCCCCGATACTGATGGTGGAGTTGGTGTCGCTGGCGTTGGAGCTGAGAGCGGACTCTGTCCTTAGGAAGCTGATCTTGCTCTTCTGGCTGGACAGCGATGTGCTCGAGTCAGACTTCTTCAGCTTGCCCAGAAGGGAGCCCCTGCGGAACAGGCCCTTCTTCTTTGGTTTGACGGCTTCTGGGTCCACCTGGAGCGTGAGGGCGAAGCCTCCACGTGATGGACCAAGCTGGGTAGGGGTGGTGACGGGTGTCTCTTCACCTGAGGCATTGGTGGTGGTGATGATGGGGATGTCTTGCTGGAGGACGGTGCCGTTGCTGTGTTCACTGCGAAGGGAGGTCAAGGAGGTGCGAAGAGGGGAGCGGACAACCGCTGCCATACCATAAGGGACACTTTGACGCACACCATAGCCATGCCGCATCCCTCCAGTGAACTGACCTTGGAAAGTACCTGAAAGCATCAGGAAATAGGAAGTTACAGGGAGTAAGTCTAAGTTCCAACTGCAGCTGATGGTAAGTCCACCCCGTTGGTCTGGACTGAAATCGGTTAGTGGATTTGAGTGGAAATTGGTAGAAACATCCATGCTTTGGTGGGGCACAAATAATAGACATAAGTTGTGTATTGAATAGGCATTATTAATAAAGTAGAATGGGAGCACAGAGGTATGTGGCTTTTTATTGCTATGAATATTTTTATGTTTTGGTGTTAGCATGTTAGTCTGTTAGCAGTAATGTCAAAGTCCAGGATAACAGAGCTGCTAGCTTTGCCGTGGACTGCTCTTAAAACTACCTGCACTTTTATTTCTGGCAGAATGTCACAGACATCTTCAGTGTGAAATGTCTCATTCATTAATACCTCACTGACTAGACATCTCAGGGTCTGTTCTCATGCTAAAATTGACGTGCGTGGATTACAGCGACAGCTAGGCCTCAGCCCGTGAGGCCAAGAGGGCATGAAGGCTATTATTAAATCCTGACATCTGGTGCTATCACATCCCCCACCTCAGCTTCCAACAGATTACACTCAAAGCTGATGAGTCAGCTGTAAAGGAGGGAAACCACTGCTGTTGTACAGGTACAACAAATTTTATTTGTCTAACTTACTGAGTTTCATCCACACTGTCAAGTGGAGAAATAAGAAAGATCCAGCAGAAGCTTTCATAGAGTATGTAATGGTGACAAACATGAATTAAAATGTCCTGGAGTCTTTGCAGCCTTGTCTTCTTTTCTTGCTCATTTATAGCAAATATTTTATAGATAAGATTTTAGTATTTAATAAAAGAAGAAGAGGAAAGAGCTTGGTACCAACACTGTTGACGGTGGTGTACTTTAACAAAATGGAAACATTCCTGTGGGGTTTGGTTTCCAACAAGCTTGTGACTGACAGCAGCAGGGAGGTATTTTCTTCTGGTTACACAGACATCATAAAAGAGTGAGAGGATCATCAGGCTGCTCTAATTTTTACTCACTGGAATTGGACCACATACCGCAGTCGACAGGAAGCGTTTGGTAGTAAGGTTGCATAATTTAAGAAACAGTTTGTTCTACTTCATACCACGTCTGTTTGACTCCACGTTTGGTAGTAGTGAACAAGTGAAATATAATGTATTTCATAGATTTTTTTTTAAAAGCACATAGATGGCTTAATGTGCTCAGTATTGCCTAGTTGTAACATTTATCACTAAATAATGCAATAATAATAACATCACAATGATATTACTTAAAGAGGAAGGACCAACTTTCAAAACTCATAAATTAAAAAAATAAATAAATGCTGAACTAGCACTTGCAACAGAGTAATACACATTAGCAAGTAAACTATCTGATTATTTTGTTCATCTGGTGATGAAGTATTTAAGCACTTTAAGTACAAATATAAGAAACCTGAGATAGTATATTATTTAGTCCTTCTACCTCGAGTGCAATCCCCTGAAAGCAGGAGTTACTTTACACGTTCTTATTTTATGATAAATTCAGAAAATATGATGCAATTTTATTAATTAAACAATCAAACTGAATGCAAAAAAGTAAAATACCTCTTATTCACTAATGTATCACTTATAACAATAACA
>JASGAT010356987.1:4563-16864 GCA_030220025.1 Chelon auratus | reverse complement strand
ATGCATTATGAGCCCGTTTCTCTGTCATTATGCTGAAACACTGAGGAAAACAACATTAGCACGTCGATTATGGCAATGTGAAACGTAATTGAGACGTATTGAGTAGCCTAACGTTACCTCGGTAACCTGGCAACCTCGAGTCAGGGGGGAGGTTGGAGGGGACACACAGGGGACGTATTTTGAAAGTGATTGCAGTACCAGTTTTGGCCACAATCTTACATACTGTTCCTTTAAGTGTTACTTATGTGTCACAGTATAAAGTCCAAAAGCAGTAAAACCAGTATTTCGAGTTATTTAAATATGGGAATAATAATATCTAAAAACAAAACCAATGTGTTTGCATTTGTACGTTAAAATCTAGACTGATGTGTTTCCTATGTGTGACAGTCACATCACGTTTCCTTTCAGGTCACAGTGACTGTGATGGGTGGGTCACACTGGGTGGCTGCTTGCTCATCTGTGCGAGGACATTCACAACAGCAGTATACATATCTCTTTGACCACTGGCAGGCCCAGACATAGTACCCAGCTGTGGCACATTTGCTTTTATTCTGAGTCGTAGTTTTAAATCACTGTGTTACACTGTGACCACACACACAATGTAATTTCGGCTAATGACTCATCTGTTTGGGTCGGAGGCACTTAATCACCTACTGCCAGCCAACCACGCCGGACAGCAGTGTGGCTATTCTTCTTTTTACTGCAGGCAGCCTGTAAACATACCCATAACACGTCCCCAGTGTGGAAACCTAATGCTCCCTTGTCCTTTTCATTCTGCAACTCATCCTGTGAATAATTGCAATTATACATAGTAACTATTAATGCCTGAGCAATCTGTCACCAAAATAACAAAGCAATAACAAGAAGAGGACTGCACTGTTAGTTTTGAAAACGTAATTAAAGAAATATATGACTCAAACTGTTGTATCATCCAATGTACTCATACTGAATCTGAAGATGTGAGAGCAATAACAAACATCAGTAAAACTGGCATGTTGCATTTAAGATGCAACAGGAGGCCCTTTGGAGATTAATAGTTATAGTGTTCATTAAAGGCCTAGTCAGTCCTACTGCTGAACAGGCCATGAGGACACAGTGGAAACAGTCTCCTGTCATACAGTGTGTTCCACTCAAAGGCTACAGTGATCACATTCATGGGTCAATATGTGGGTCAAAGAAGATGGATTTTGCACACATCCAGCCCCAGCTGGGAACTCAGAACATTACATGAAAGAATATAAAGAAGAAAGACTTTCTGCAAACTGGAATTCCTGATTTCTTTTGTATAAAGAGCTTGGATGTTTTATTGTATGCTTTGAGGACAGGACAAATTTCATTATGTGAACATCTCATTTTTTTCTCAGTGTGTGAAGCGTACTTTCAAATGAAAGTTTTCTTTAACTTCATAATGTTTGGACGAATGTCAGCCATCTATTAAATATCACTGTCTCTACAATGCAGTGTGAACTACATATTGTCCTTCTCTTCCACTCATTGGTTTTGAATTATATCATCTTAACCAAATTGTATGAGCAGAAATTAAGTACACCGGATATTTATGTTTATGTAAATATACATACCAGTCATATAATCTTACTCAAAGCTGCAATTACATCCTCACATATTGAATCTCTTCATAAACCAATTACATGCATGAACTGTTCATATATACTGTACTACTATTATTACTCATCTTGTTATCATATTGTTGACAATACAGGCACATCAATGCATCATGTACACACACAGGATACAGTTAACGCCAAGTTCCTCTCATTACGAATGAATATACCAGAATGGAAAGTAAAGGTGTGTGTGCCTGTCTGAGTAAACATGGAGGTGGTGTTTGGACCGATAAGGCATCCGGTCCTCTGTTTGTTCAGTTCCTGTGTGACGCTGGAGATAAGAGTGTGTATACACACTTGCATAAATTCACACACATATGATATATTCAGCTCACAGACATATACATACAAACACTAAGCACACAAAACTCAGTTTCACCCTGAATCTCCTTCTATTACACTACATCTGTCTCTGTGACATAAACACAAACAAAGGATAACACCGTATCATCTGATGTTCACAAACTAACATTTACACATCAGCGAATGTGTGGGCTATATCCTGACTGGAAGTGACCCCAGAGCTAAAGCAGCTCACAACACAAATCCTGTGCATGGGAAAAGGGAGTAATCAAAAGATTAAATGCAATATTTATTGCTTCGTGCAGAGCATGCAATTTACACTCATGTTTATATGAAGCCGATGTTCAAAGCCTGAACGACAAAATAAGAGGACGGAACATCAAAAGTCAATACTGTTTGGAAATCAAGGATCCTGTATTAAAAACAGTTAATACAAATATGAAGGGCAATTTTTTTAAATACTATTTTCACTATTATGATACGTGAAGCAAAGAGACACAAACTAGAATGGGATGTGAATTTAGAAATGCTTATGATTAACAAAAAGAAAGTCACAGTAGGAGGTTAATTTCAATGCAAGCTTGTCTATGCAAGCCTCATAAGATCATCAAAGCAGTGAAAAGGTTAAATCTAGACTTGACTAGCTCTATGCTGTCCGCTTCAGGGTGACAGTGATGTCAAGTGCAAGCTAATGACGGAAAATACAATAAAGTTGATTGCATCCATTGATGCAGTGTTTTTTAACAAAGGAAAAGCTCAAATAGTACTAGTACTAGTATGACCACCTGCTGCCAACCATGTAGTGTTCACTAGTGATCTTTGTAAAAAAATGAATTTTTTCAGCTTACAACTATAGTATGAGATATATTTTTTAAAATAGCAATGTTCAAACCTCAAACAAGTCACAATGCTGAATGAGTAAAACAGCACCACTTTTAATCATTTTGTCTATATTAGGTCAAACAAGAAACGACAGTTTGTCAGAGCTACAGAGGGGAGCTACCCCTTATGGTGTATGAACCTAGGAAACCTCCAAGAAAGGTACCTGATACTACTTTGCTGGAGCGTAGTAAAAGAAAAGAGGAGACTGTAGGACTCTTGGTATACATCATATGCGCACTTAAGCACTGGTTGTGCCATTACTGTAATTATTCTCTCTGCCAGAAGGGGGAGACAAAAGTTGTGCAATGAGGCTTTAAGGTACTCTATTCACTTAAAATAAACTATATTGTACCTAGATTATAAATCACTTCTGATTTATTTTGTAAAATTTTAATGACCTTATATGTAAATGACATAATCTTTATGTGAGAGACAGAGCAAAAGGGAGAGAAAATCAAACAATGAATGATAAAGTTAAGGAATAACAGTTGAATATTGAAAAGAGCCTAAATCAAGATTAGAGAATAGAAAGAAAGCGGTGAAGAGGCAGAATGAACAGGAGGTGAGGAGGAAGAAACAATATAGATGAAAAGCAGGGACAGAAGGAGGAGGCCACCATTAGGTTTAATAAACAACTGCAGAACAATAAAACAGAGCAGATAACGCCCACACAATGATCCCAAAAACACACACAGAGGCACACACACATTCAGAAAGCGTAACAAAGTAAATGGAGCAGTAAGGAAGACTCCCAAAGAGACAGGACGAAAGAAAGTATGAGATGAGGGATACCAGAATTGACAGAGCGCATCCATAAACACACAAACACCCCCCACCCCCCCCAACACGGGCGCACAAACACATGAAACAGCCTGCCCACACCTTTATCCACACACACCTTCTGATTATACGCGACGATATGCTGACATTTAAACCAGTGCCCCTTGCAGTGCTAACATAATTTTCCATGACAGGGTAATTAAGCAGCTCAGCGACCTGTAGACTCTTTTTTTCTCACTCATTCTCACACTCTTTCACCCTTTCTCTCTCTCACTTTCTGACTCACCAACAAGGTCTTGAACACACAGGCTTGATTTAATGAGTCCAGTTTAGCCTTATCTCCTTAACACTGTACTATTCATTAACGATGACAAAAGACAAAACCTGCCAAGGGCACTGTCTTCCGTGTGTGTATGGGTGTGTGTGGGTGTGTGCATACGTGTGTGTGCAATAAAATCTGCGGTTAAGCTGCCAATTAGATCCTTCATCCTAAGACAGAGTGCAGAAAATTACTCTTATCTTCCAGCTCAACTTACTGTTCAGCAGCATATGTAGATATGAATGTAGCTCTTGATGTGTGAGAGTGTGTGTGTGTGCGCGCATGTGAGAGTGACAGAGACAGACTGCCTGTCAGCACATGACTTTTGGCATTACACATTATCGCTGATAAGTGACAGCATTTGAAGAAGAAGCAATGGAATTGACAAGATTGAAATATAATGAAGAGCGGTAAAGGTTAATAGCAGCCAAGAATGTCCCGAAAAAATTTTATAGACACAGAAAGACAGACACACTCAATAATACAAGCACAAACACACAAAACAATTCTCTTGCACACCTCATCCACAGTGTCATTTCAGAGGTTAATAGTGTGTTCAAATGCCTTATGCTCTAAGTCATTTGTCAACATTAGCTTTGTAAAAGGGACAGTTCTCTGATATGCAAGCAACTGGCATTTTACACAGTCAGTGCCATTTATTATTAATAGCTGTCATGGAAATGTGGACTGAGAGCGGCAGGGAGGGAATAAAGAGAGAGAAGGAAGATAAGAGAGTGATAAATCAGAGAGAGTCATAAATCAGTCATGACATGACAAACTCGACAAAATTCAAGTCCAGGTCATGAAATTAAAATTCACTGATCACTATATTTCATACAATATTTATAATGTTGTCCTTGTAGCAGTTTTACATATCTCTAGACAGCCAAAGGTGCTGCAGTGTGCAAAATAAATGAGTTCCAACCTGATTACGCAAACCCCGTAGCTGTAACACGGTCACGGACATACTGTGCGGTTAATGACCGGATGGCATGTGCAATATGAGACCAAGAACAACTTCCATGCCACCCTTAACTAGATAGGCCAACACTCCAGAAATTTGAGTTGACATTGATCATGGCTGTATCACCAGTGCAGGGCAGATGGGTGGGTTCAGGATGGAAACCTCTATGTGTCAACTCTGATGTCCTGTTGTCGGTCAATTAGGTTCCTCTCCTCTCTTCTCTAATGGGTCTGTGTATCCTTCCTGTTGGAAAGCTGATGGAAGACACACCTCGCAGCTGGCTTCACAACATTAACACAGCTATCGTTCACGCACACAGACACATGCGGACGCGCACTCATACACACATTGACAGGAAACAATTTGGCAGTTCACTGGGCAAACTGGTGGTTATTGGTCAATATAGCCTACTGTAATAGCTGTCTAACATCTCCATCATCTACTACATACACCACCCTTCACTACATCATCATTTACCGTAATGATCACCATTAAGAATTTACCATCACCACAGAAAATGGTTTGAGGTTGGCTGGGAACGCGTCGGTTAAATTTCTGTTCAAAACAACTCAAACACGCTTCAACCAACTTGTTGTATCAGTGCATAGGGTATAGTAAATTGTGGGTAACTATGGCAACAGTAAGTCTTTGCACAACATCTGATAATTGTAATTATTATTATTAGCCACTTAAAAACAAATGCTCAGAGTTTCCCCGGGGCCACAGTGATTTCAGTAATTGGGAAAAACTGAACAAGTCTGGAACCATCAGGGCTCTTCACAAGATGGTTCTTGATTAAGGACACCTCAGGCATTGTAACAGAGCTGCAGAAGAGAGTATGATGGTGGCAGCATCATGCTACGTGGTGATACACAGCAGAGACAGAGGGACTGCTTGGAGTTGTGTATACAGATATTGTACAGAAAACATGCGCCACGGTTCAGTGACCAAAAATGAAAGTGGCTGTTCACCTTTCAGCATCACAATGACCCAACGCAAACAGCCAAGACAACACTGAATAGGCTTTAGGACAAGACTCTCACAGTCCTTGAGTGGTCAAACCAGGGGGAGATAAAGTATGTACAGATTATAGTTCACAGACACTTCCCATCCAGTCTGACTTGAACAGATCAGAACAGGCCCGGAAATATGGGATATTTAAATCCTGTAATTCACTTAACTTTCAGCCCACCAAATGGTACTCTTTCTAAAAAATTCATCCATTCAATCATTGTGTCAGAGTTTAAGCATGGTAACAGTGAGACAACACTGCCACCATGAAGTAATATTGGGAATTACAACCTTGTACCTTCATCCAGGTTCATGTCCCTTCAGCAAATGGATGTGAAAATATGTCAAACAACAAGACACTTTGAACAACAAGGCATAACAGATGCAAAGAAAAATTATTCTACAACGTTTCACAGTGGAGTCATGACACATTTTATCATTTCTAAACTCTAAAGATTTGATTGAGATTTTAATTGATAAGATTTGATTGAGATAAAGATTGTTGAGATTTTAAGAAAAGTTTAACTTGATGAACACATTCTCTAGTTTTTCTGTCTTTTTCCACATTTCTTGTCAGCTTCTTGTTGTCCAGTGTCCTTCCTTTTTTACATAGTCCAGCCAGTGTACATCTATGAATAAATTACTACTAGGACCTAACAACACCTAACAAAAGTAACATATTACAAGATAGAGATAGAAAGATGGTGAAATATAGAGGGGGGGAAACTACATCATTGCTGGTAGTGGTAGGAGACCAAGAAAGAAGGTGAAAACATGGGTAGAGAAGGGGAGATAGAGAGGAAGACAGAGAGGGAGAAAGCGAGAGGGGGGACCATTTGGTCTCAGTAGTAATGTATTATGTATCAGAACGAGCAGACCAGCAGGAAAAAGCATATGAGGGATAGTGTAATCTCACAAGCTCCAGTGTGTGAGTGTGTATATCTGTGTGTAATTTTGCATCTGTGTTTGTCAAGAGGAGTTGGAGTTTAAAATATTTGGAGGGACAGCACTGGCTCACTTTGGGACAAACCTTCAAATGGCTGTTTAAGATTTAAGACCTTTTTTTGGAGGTAAGGTGAAAATCAGGTTTCTAGGGTGTCCTCACAAAGACTGGCACACAGAATTGTTCGTGCCCAATTGTGTAATTCACACTCTATAACACTAAATCACAATGAGCAGGCCAAATGTCTGGACTGTGTATTGTCACAATATGTGATATGTGAAATAATATTTCATGTTAATATAATGTATTTTAAAATGTCAAATGTAAAATTTGGAGGTTGATCTGTCACACTGATCAACTCCTTTGAAAATAATCACATTTCTCAATACACTGTTGTTTAAAAAGCTGCAAATGAAAGCAATTAAGTGATTCCTTTCTTTCCTTGCATTTATAAAAGTATCAAATTGCCTCATATTTCAAAGATGTGACTAAAAGACATGTGGCATGCTGTTAACAAGCACTGAAATTGAAAACAAAGGGGTAGAGGAGGTGAAAGGGAGACAAAAAAGACAACAGTTTTGATGTTTTGCACTGATGTATCTAACATTAAACAACAGGAAAAAATAAAAGGGAACTTAGCATATCTCCTGCTCCCACCACCCTTTTCAATTCTAATGCAGCAGCAGCAGCAGCCATTTCTGAAAAACAGCTTGACCAGGGTAAAAGTAAAAGACAGGGAGATGCAGAATGGGACAGACAAAAAGAGAGGTGAGAATAATAAACTGCATTAGGACTGGGGGAAAGAGGGAAATAATAAAACACCCTCTGGTTGTAAAATTGCAGACTGTGCCTTTCTTTTTTGAGTGCACCAGGACAGATAGCTATAAGCATTCATTAAACCCTTGAAATCTCAGATTACATTAGAGTCATTTATGTCATTCTGCTATCAATTTCTTCTGCGGTGGACGCCCACAAATTATGTTTGAAGGCTGAGTTTCAAATGTGTTCATTTCGATAGCAATTACGGTGATTTGTTATTTAATTTACTGGCTAATGCTTTGGGTCTTGCAGTAAATTCCATTCGATAAATGTGTCAGCTCAGTTTTTGAAAATTTTTCACAGATCAGATGCTGTGTTTGGATAAGAAGTCAACTAATTGTGTTGACGTTGTGCTCAACATGAGGGGTGTAGTCTGAGTGTGCTTCCCTTGATATAACTGTCTGCATACAGACAGGGACTGTAATGTCTAAGCATCTCCTCAGCAGACAATCTAACATCGGCAGCTGTAGCTACGTATGGTGTGCTCCCTTTTAAGATGTGTTTCATTCATTAACTGCAGCGTGGAGTTTTCAAACAGAGGACAGATTATATTGAAGCAAATATTTTGTGTAACTTTAGCCAACAAAAACCAACCCTGTCTGACAGCCAGCTAGTCAGTCAGATCAAACAAGTGTTATGATTAACTGTGTGGTACAAAATAAGAAGTCAACACAGCACAAACACTACCAACAGACATGAGGTGGAACAAGGATTCAAAGAAGGCCAGCTCTAATCAAGACTGCATCCACCTCCTCATTACTGACTTCAAATTGTTGGTGACATCAAAGTCCCTCCCAGACTGAATAGTTAGGGAGCAGGCCAGCTCTGCCACGATGCAATCTCACCACGGAGAAAAGTGACAAAAACAGATTATGGCAGAGGCAGTTTTAAGAGAGATGGAAAAAAGACAAAAGAGATGAAAGCAAGTGTGCCCTCTCTTAGACATCAATCCACTCCACCACGAGGAAGCTTCTCAAAGAAGGTGCAATGGGCCCATCAAAGACTTAAACTCTCCCTCCTCTCCCGAGAACACAAAGGTTAGCGCTATCAAAGATACACCAGCACTTTCCATATCGACTTTGATGTTGAGACGGCGGCTGCACCTGGAGATATCACCAAAACTATGGCATACATGTACAGCTGCGCAGTAAGCACCGTGTAGATTAAAACACGCCAGAACATGAACAGCACTCTAGAAACATGCAACCTCCCCAGGAATAGCACACTAAACACACACACAAAAACAAATGTGTACAGAACTGTACATAACGCCATGTTTGTGCAGATACGCATAAACATATTTGTGTCAAAGTGAACATACATCCCTTTTAGGCCCCCTGTTGGCAGAAAAAAAGTTAATGTTTTGCTTGACAAGAAAGCAAAAAAAAAATACACGAGGCAGAATGAGAGAGGCATAAAAAAGAGCCTCGAGACAAATATGACTATCTACGTGTGTGTGTGTGTGTGTGCATGTGTGTGTGTTGGGGTGTGCGCGTGTGTGTTGACTAGAGGCATGATGGGACAAAGTGTGAAAGGTGACCAGTTGGGGTCAGCGATGACAGAACAAATAAAAAGGGCAGAGACATACTGACGAAGAATCAGAGACAGCACGCAAAAACCAAACAGGCGTACATGAATGAGAAAATCAGGAAACCAAGACACTTTGTCTTGATAGCAGGGCAGGAGAATGAGTATAAACTCTAATTAAGAACTTCAGATTCTCACTACAGAATAATGTTTGTATCTGTGTCTATGCGTGTGTGTTCACAAGAGACTGTCTCCGTTGTCATTAAGAGGTTATTAAGAGATACAGCTGTGAGATTGTCAGTGGGGTGGCTCCTTAGCATCTAATTAGAATATCATAACTCTGCAACCTTAACGGCCAATCAAACTGGGAAAACACTGTCTGAATCCAAATGAATTTCACTTCATCATACCAAACGGTTACACACAGTACTTCTGAAAGACTTTCAAACAATCAGACATGTGACTCTGTCTGTGTGTGTGAGAGAGCCTGCATTCACTGTATGCGTGTCATCTCGTCTTTAGTCCACATATTTTGCCCAGAGCAGAGTGTGTTCCTACTGGGAAAAAAAAGCAGGGGTCAAGGGCATCCTTTGTGTGTTTGTCTGGGAGCAGTTTGTAATCTCTTTGCCGCTGTGTTACACATGTGTGATCAAATATGACACAAATGTCGACGAGACAAAGGCCCCTCCAATCAAACACTAACATTCTCACTTGTAAGAAGCACATCTGGATTGAAATGTCGATAAATATGCGTTCCAAAATATGGAGAGGCCAATAATATGGAGATAGTTTCCATAGTTCAAATTTAACCGATTGGCCACTGCAACAATATTTCATACTTTCATACTTTCAAACAAAAAAACACAGAATATAGAGCTCACAAATACACCCTGCCAAAGAGTCACTGATAAACGATACTTGTAGCTGCAGCCAAGTACAATAGTTCAGTGAGGATGTAACTAAGGTTAAATGCTAAAGTCTGTTCACAAGAAGTTTACTGCGTTTCTGTCATAAATGTATCTATAGGTATGTGAGACATAGGGTATGGGTTGTGTGTTGTCAGAGAGATCCTGAAAATACCATTTTGTAGCTAACAGGGGTCAAAATTGACAGTTTGCGAAGCTGAAGGAGGTGGAACTGTATGGGGTGGCTGTCTCTCAGAGGACAGTTAACACAGTAGGAGACTGAAGATGTCATGTTGTAGAGCCTCCAATGTGGATATTCCCAAATTCAAAGTCAGTTCAGTTGAGAGAAACTGCTGAACTGTCCACGGTCAACTACCGGCAATAATGACCAACTGTGACGCCCCTTCACTTCATCTGTGTCTGTACTACAACGTTGCCCTACAAACAACAACCATGTACCTTATGCACCACACTCCATACCAGCAAGTTTCAGTAATCTGTATTTGGTATCCAAAAGGATAAACCCTAAGACCTAGGAACAGCTATAAACTACGCTCCTGAGCTAGCCTCTCCTGAATCATGCCGTTCCAACGATGTACCGTTATTTATTCCAGATGGCCATTGTGTCATTGTGAAAATATGATAAAGAAAAGGAATAGGGCTTTATGTGTGTGCGCCGTTAGATTTGTTGATTGCTTGCTTTTGTCACTATCTGCACTCCAAATTGGAGTGATCTATCTTACTGACACACATGGCAAAACGCCACTGACACGGGCAATGATTAGCAGCAACGGTGCGGGACACACCACTTCAACGATGGCCACAGACCATTCAGATGCTGTTCCACCACATACTGTTGTCTTATGTGACACATGCAAAATATAACAAATTAAATTTGCCATTGATTTTTGGCAACTATATGTAGTCTTTGTTTGATGTGGAACTGTTTTGTGCTTCTTATTCTTGCTTATTAAAATAACTGTATCAGTAAAAGAGGATTTTTTTAAAATCAGTCTTGTACTTAAAGTAAATGCATCCATTTCGGACACAGTTCAATTAATCACTTGATTATCCTACTGTGCTGTGCAATTTAAAAGCCTTTACTCCAACCACTTAACATTTCTGACCATCTGTATGTGGACTCTGTTGTGGGAATGACTGGAATGACTGAACTCAAGAGCACTTTGTGTCACTGTGGTATACATAGCTGGTTCAGGGTTTACATAATGTCCTTCCGGTGTTTTTAAAACCACAGATTTTCAGTGAGAGGACTCTGTGACGTCTTTGATCTCCTACTGTTGTGTGACTCACCCGCGTATATTGCATAATTCCAGCAATTTGGGTCCTTTACACCTCACCTGAAATTGTCGTGGTCCATTCCACTTATGAATCTGGTAGATTTTCCTATGGTACACTTCGCACTGCCTTCATGGTATTCTTTAGGGGGTTTATTATACACATTATACTAATCCTCATATCGTTGAAGTGAACAACAGACAGCTCCATTCCTGTACAGAAATCACACAGCTTAATGTCCCTTTTTTTCTTACATTTAAGAGCTTTACTACTGTTTTAGGTTTAAGATATTTGACTTTTCTTTTAGCTTTTGACTTATAAAGCACATTGTAATGTTTTGAAAAGTACAAACAAAACTGCGATAATATTACAGTTTGCAGTGGTGATAGTAGGGCCATTATCATTATGATTACTGTGTATTTTGTCCAATAATGTTTGGAGTACACACTAAATTAAGCACATATGCCAGCTAATTTGAAATCATGAAGAAGTGGTCCATGTGGATTTATTCTTCTGTGTTTTGGACAAAATACTTTACTGGACTGGACAGACTGGACCTTTGACAGTCTAATGTTGAGTTTGATGTGTAGAGTGATATGAGGTTTAATTGATGAGATCCATTAACTTTGTAATGTTCCTAGTCTGGTCGAAGTGTTGCTTGTATGAAATGGTTTACATGTTTCCAATCAAAAGAATCTTATCTTTCCAAAGACATGTGGCACAAGTACAGTGCTATAATTTGAGTTGTGTACACAGTATAGATGTGCAAAGCCCTGGGTGTAAGGATATACAGATCAATACACTAGACTACTTACTTTTATATATAACTGTAAATGATAAATGGTTGTAAAATGGCTGCAGACGAATGCTCAGCAATACAGGCCAGACTTTCTAAAGTACTTGACAAGCAGTAGAACCAGCATTGGA
>JASGAT010356986.1:0-16258 GCA_030220025.1 Chelon auratus | reverse complement strand
GTGTGTGTGTGTTACAGACTTTATATGAATATTCAATAGCTATTTACTACCACCGTGTGGTTATTGATGTAATTGCAGTAAAGTATAACTTCTGTTGTTGACTTCCTCATTTGAAACAATAGGGTTGGACAATTATTATCTTTAATTTCTTTTGGTTTGTTCGGGTGTTTAGTTTAATTCATAGTAGTCGTGTTTATTTGGTAATCGCTAATCGTAATTTGAATCGACACCATTTACGACACCTCCTTAGACTCGACGGCAGGACACGGAGGAGAGCCGTAAATCGTTGTGTTTTGGACTAGAAGAGGTCATTAGAAAGTGAGGAGTAAGTACGGGCAGGTTTTCAGGGAACAGAGACGTTCGGTTCCGGCGTATGTCTGATGTGGCTGTAAGATAAACACAGTATTTATCAGCTCTGTATAGTCTTTCTACCGCTGCGAAATGATTCGTCTAATCCTGCGGCTCAGGCCGTCCGCCGGGCTCCCCTGTCAACGCGCCCTCCGGGCCAGGCCTTCTGCGCTCGGCTCCCGCTTCGTGCCCAGAACCGGCTGTTTGAGACGGTTTCACTGCGGAGCGGCGTCCGGGGCCGTGTCTCTGAGCTCAGGCTTCAGCCACAGAGCCACTCTGCTGCGGTGTCCCCAGCTAGCAGCTGGGTGTCAGACCAAGCGATTCTACAGTCTGCCTCCGCACCAGAAGGTACCAGTGCCCGACCGGGCTTCATGTTGCTATAGCACCGATTTTATAGCTAGCATGACCTCCCTAGCTAGCAGGAGACAGAAGGTTCTTGGTCTATCACAGAGCTGTCACACCACTAGAGGTTAAACCATGGCTTTAATAAGACTGCTGTAGATACTGTGTTTCTTAGCTGGAATTCAGAGCTCAGGCTTTGTAAAACTAGTTTACATGAAATATATATCCAGCTGGATATCAAAAGTTGCCCCATGTCCCAGTACAGTCACTGTGATTGCTGTCATCTGAATCCTTCCTATTATTTGTTGACCATGGAGGAGCTCCAGATGTGGCGCAGGAGTTATTTCTTTAATTGACTTGACTAGTGCTGTGGCTCATTTCTATTCTGAACACTTGTTTCTGAGCAGGTTTTGTATTTATACTAGACTAAACATACAGTTTAAGTGGTGTATTTATATTACTGCATACACACTTAAGTTAGTAGTTAGCTAGTGAAAACTAATTCATTCTAATATAACAGCCCTGATTTAAATCTTAGCTGATTGAAGGTTATGGTATTCAGCATTTGTTTTAATTACCCAAGACAACTGTTTTGCCAGCCCTGTTGTAATCCTGTATGTGCAGCTTTCCAGTTCTTCATGAAGTTTACTTGCAATAATCTCAGTTTTTATTTCTGATAAATTCAGGAATACATTTAAGATGTAAAGTATTATGGAGATTTGTTGAGCAATGGGATGAGGTGATGTTGATTTATCAACTGTGGTTACAGCACATGACATGGCAGTATTTGCAGTGCCCCACTGAGGATATGGGAATGTGGCAATGATCTTGTGGTGGGCATGAATTCACCAGGTCAAAAGTGTCACTTTCTGCTTATCAGGTGGAGCTTCCCGCACTGTCACCCACCATGCAGACGGGAACGATCGCTCGCTGGGAGAAAAAGGAGGGAGAGAAAATCAACGAGGGTGAACTTATAGCTGAGGTTTGAAGACGCTTGTGTTCTCATATAACTTCATAAAATCATCACAATAGTGTTTAAACGTTTTCTCTGTGTTTGTAGGTAGAGACGGACAAGGCTACTGTGGGGTTTGAGATGCTGGAGGAGTGCTATCTGGCAAAGATTCTTGTTCCTGAAGGAACCAGAGATGTCAACATTGGATCAGTAATCTGCATCACAGTGGACAAGTTAGTGTCTGTTGGTGCCATTCATGTTAAATAACATGTCTGGCTTAGTGTGACACTGTTGGAAGGACTATAAATCATGTCAGGTGAAGTGTACATTTACTTCTAAGATCTGTGTGTATCTTTTCTTCTGCAGCCCTGACCTAATTCCAGCCTTTAAAAACGTAACGTTGGACTCAATCAAAGCAGCTGGTGCCACCCCTCCTGCTGCTGCTCCTCCTCCTGCAGCCCCAGGCAGCTCTTACCCCCCACACATGAAGGTAGGCATGCTTTTACATAAACAAACTGCAATCAGGTGTGGAGCAGTAAAAGAGCAGGAGTGTAGAGTCTAATGTGGAGTCGGTTTACACTAGTGTTGTAGTCCAAACCACCTAATCCGAGACCGACTCAAGACCAAGACCAGAGCATACCAAGACCAAGACTTTGAGGGGGCGAGACAGAGTCAAGACCAAGAGCGAGGAGGGGCGAGACCAACTGAATAAACAGAAGCATTAGTCTATTTGTCATATTGAAAAATAAATTTATTTCAAACTGTTGGTAAGGGCAACTGGCCAATCTTCAAACACACCTAACCCTCACCCCTGTCAAAAAACAAACAAACAAACATACCAAAAAAAAAAATGTCACTCCAAGCTAAGTTCATAGCTTGAGAGCCCTGGGTATAAACAAGTTTTTCAGATGGTTATACACACACATAGGCCTATAGATTTGTTGAACAATTTTAATTATCTTTAAGTTATTGGTTTATATTACATAAACCAAACAAACACTGAGTAAGTGAAAGAGAGTGACAGGAGCTTGTGACTCTCAAAACAGAGCACAAGCACATTGTGCTGTCTTGACTAGGTAAACAATCTGTGTGTATTCAAAGTCCAAATTATCACCGTTCAAGTACTGTTACTGTTTATTAACAGGTGAAGAAGTATATTATTTAATAATGAAACTCTTAAAGTGGAGGCACATTTGTGTTATTCTTATGTGTAACATCAAGTGAAGGAGTGCCAGAGGGCTACTAACTTACTAGCTAGTAAGTCTGCTGTCAAATTGTTTGCCGTGTTAAAGCTTTTCCAATGGTAAGAAAAAACACACAGCAGGGGACATCAAGCTAATTGGTGACTACACTAATGTTGCCTTTAGTGCTACACATACTTTTCCTTATGTTTTCGTTCCAGGTGATGGTAAAAGTTCAATGTCGTCTCAGCCGTCTCAGTGAAAGTCACTTTACAAATGTTACACTGTGCAGAGTGCTTCTTATGCCCAGCTACCTTCCAGATAAACTCTTTGTGGTTTGAATAAAAGAAAACGAATGACTGATGATTTCAAAGACGTCTCTGCCACAGCCGGCGCCCTCCTTTCTCCCTCTTCTTCTCCTCTCTTTGGCAAAATAAAGAGAGACTTTCAAAATAAAAGACTTTATTGGTTACATTTTAATTTGGGAATTTCACATACTTGTTGTTAAAAAAAAGAATAAATCACTCGACTGGTCTCGACTGGTCTTGACAAAAAATCCCAAGTCCAGCTCGACCGAGACGGAGATAAGGCAGAGTAAAAATGCAGTCGATTCTGAGACAAGACCAAGACCTTGAAAATGCGGTCTGGAGACCAAGACTGGTCTTGAGTACTACAACACTAGTTTACACTCTCATTATCCTGTAGCCATAGCTGTAGTTTTAAGAGGCTTGTCATTTGCATTAACTATTTAGGAAAATCAGAGAAAAATATCATTTGCATAATAATTTGGAACACAATGTAATTGCACATTTTGTTTTTTACTTTTGGAGGACATTTTTTTTCTTCCAGTATTTGATGTGTCTAGTTGAGGGCTCCTATGTCATTTCATATCCACGTGTGCACAAAAGCAAGAGATTTCAAATAGACATAGAATGTCTCTTGGATATTGCTGGAACATCTTCAGGCCCCTTAAGGTGTTCTGCAGAACTGGATTGTTCTGGAGCCTTGACTGGGTTCATCACAAGTTTTCCAAACCAATTTGGTCGGACTGAAAACTGCAGAGATGCCATCTCGATGTATGTGTTACAGGTTGCACTTCCTGCCCTCTCCCCCACCATGACAATGGGAACAGTGCAGCGCTGGGAGAAGAAGGTCGGAGAGAAGCTGAGTGAAGGAGATCTCCTCGCTGAGATTGAAACTGACAAGGCCACTATCGGTAAATCAAACAAACTAGCACCTTCAACACCTGGAGTATTAACTATAAAACTATATAATCAGTGTTTTGTAATCAAGCTATTTTGTCTTTTTGTTCAGACTTGATTTTCTTCTCTGTTTTTATGCTAATTTAACACATGACAGGAAAATCTCACCGTGTTTCCTTCATGGTTTTCATGTGCAGGCTTTGAAGTGCAAGAGGAAGGATATTTGGCTAAAATCCTGGTGGCAGAGGGAACCCGAGACGTTCCCCTGGGAGCACCACTCTGCATTATTGTAGAGAAGGAAGGTGACATTTCCGCCTTCAAGGATTATGTAGAGACTGGGGTGGTAGATGTCTCCACACCACCTCCTTCACCACCTCCTTCTCCGGTTAGACATATTTTCCAGTACAAGGAAATATTGTTTTCACATACTCCCAGAAACCTCTAAATTTAGTTTCAATGTAGCTTAAGAGTGTTTGATGTGTCTGTTGTAGGCTGCTGCTCCAACTGCTGCAACACCCAGTCCTGCCCCAGCAGCACCTAGGAAGGGTCGTGTGTTCGCCAGCCCACTAGCCAAGAAACTTGCTACTGAAAAGGGAATCGACCTGACACAGGTCAGCGGTAGGTAACCCAAAGCATGAGACTAAGTTGCACTTTGTGAGAACATTGTGTATTTCTAGTATTTGTATTTGTTCATGTTTATTCTGTTCAGGCTCTGGGCCTGATGGACGCATCACCCGGAAAGATATTGAGAGCTTTGTTCCCCGGCAGACTGCACCTGTAAGTCAGAAGTAGAAATAGACATTCAGCACCACTGAATCCTATCTAACAACTTCCTTTTTTATTACTGATTATTTAATATGCTCTTTTGAATAGACTCAACTGTATGATAGTTGTATATATTGAACTATATATTTCTAATTCTTTTTACTGTAATTAGACTTGATGCAAATAAAATCACTTCTATTTACAGGCTGTAGCTGCTGCTCCCACTCCAGCTGCTCCCACCTCTGCTGCACCTTCTACTGTACCAGCTGGCACCTTCACAGACATCCCTATCAGTAACATCCGCAAGGTAAGAAGAGCAAGTCCATGCAAGCTGTCCGGTAGAATTCATGACACGCTCCTTTTGTGCAGGGTGAGCGCTGCCGCTGTGTTCACGTTTGAGGCAAACGTCCTGATGAGTTTATACAGTGTAACTCCGTTATCCACATTTTGCCCTGAAGACGAGCACTGTATTTATTAAAACAACCACGTCTAACACACTTTTTTTTTTTTTTGTCTCCATGATGGCCTATGTGTCAAAGCTGAAGTGCATATATTTGTCTCCCCTGCAGGTCATCGCTCAGAGGTTAATGCAGTCCAAGCAAACCATCCCCCACTATTATCTGTCTGTAGACGTCAACATGGACCAAGTACTTGAGCTTCGGAAAGAGCTCAATGAAGTGAGTCTGTGCTTGTAAATGTAACCAAATAAAAGAAAGGAAACTTTCTTTGTTCTGTTCTTTCTTTGAGATATTTATTTCATGTGTTTCATAAACAACCTCACCTCCTCTCTACAGGAGGTTAAAGCCCAGAATATCAAGCTTAGTGTGAATGACTTCATCATCAAAGCCAGTGCCCTGTCCTGCCTCAAGGTTCCTGAATGCAACTCCTCCTGGATGGAGACTGTCATCCGCCAGTGAGTAAAAACACATCATCACAAATCAAGACAAGTGCAGTACATGTTGTTTTGTTCAGCAGCAAACATCTCTGCCGTACAGAATTTCCTTGTTCTAATGTGGTGGGTCTAAAATCAGAATTTAATTCCGTATGTTTACAGGAGTGTGTTCAAATGCACTACAAATAAAGAAGTTACAGTTGGTTTTCTCCAGTTGATTTCTTAACAGTCATTTAAAAAAAAAAAACCTGGTTACCATAATCTAGAGGCTTCTAGAAATTTCTCCAGTAAGATCTATCCTAGAGATCTTCCCTGCCATCGGGGTTCTTATCTGCTTCATGTATATAGGTATCGTGTACACTGACAAATCAAAGTTCCTAGGTAACATAAATGGTACTTGAGAAGAAGAGGAAGTTTTCACTGGCACAAACAGAATTACAGTTTTCAGAAAAGACACATAAAGCTTCTTAAAGCATTACGTGTTTCTCCATCCCATAGTTGTAAAAATGTTTCTTTGAGACGCTGTTTCAAATTTGCACATTTTACTTGCACTTGAACTAGTCTTTGTCGGCCAAAGGTCAGTAGTAGTAACACATTTTGGCCCGTAACTGAACTTGCAAATTCAAAATATAAGGACTGACTAATCAGCGTAATTTACACCTGATTAGTCAAATGCCTCTGGGACCTCACAAATCATGTTTCATGTTTTTGGTGCGTTCTATTGGAATTAAGGCCAAACTACATTTCATAGCAAATGGTCAAAGGCCAGCGTCACTTTTATTAAATACATTGTCTTCTGTATGTAGTATATAGTGTGACTCTTAACTTTAATTTGACTTACTGGTGGGGGAGTACAACATTCATTGAGTAGTAGTTCTATTTGTTTACAGCAGAATGTAGACACATGTAAATGAGTTCAGGTCTTTCCTGTTTTCAGTGCTGAGAGGAGTATGAGTGAGCTGTAGCCACTCAGTTGCCCATTTAAGTAACCACCAATCTGGTTAAGTAACCAGGAATTTGTTACTTCACTGCATATAAACATAGCCAGTGTCCAGTATGATGTGACTTCAGTGCATCGTTCACTCATTCATTAGAAGAAAGGAAAGACAAAGAGAGGTTTAAACAGAAAAACGTCAGAGTCGCTGGATCAGAATAGTAATTGTTGGATATTGACAGCTTCACGGTTGTGCCAGAAGAGGGCACTCATAGTTCAGTTTACTCCACTGTTTTCACTGTAGAAACAGCCTCACATGGTCCAGATGACTGTGCTGTCGTTAGTATTGACTTATTGTGATGTTTCCAGGAACCATGTAGTGGATGTGAGTGTAGCAGTAAGCACTGCCAACGGCCTCATCACACCGATTGTGTTTAATGCCCACACCAAAGGACTGGCTGCAATCAGCTCTGATGTGTCGGCTCTTGCTGTCAAAGCGAGGGACGGCAAACTGCAGCCTCATGAATTCCAGGTACCTTTTCTGATTCTGTGGCTATAATGTATGTAGTTTGTCAGTTTCATGTGTGTTGGATGCACACTGTATATTTAAAGAGCGAACTAACAAACTGAAATGTTCTTTGTTTGTTTTTTTCACCAAGGGAGGTACGTTCACAATCTCTAATTTAGGGATGTTTGGCATCAAGAATTTCTCAGCGATCATCAACCCTCCTCAGGCCTGTATCCTCGCTGTCGGAGGCTCGGAGAAACGGCTGATGCCTGCTGACAATGAGAAAGGGTCAGTGTCATGGCAACAGTATTAAAACAATATCTTTCAATATCAGTATCTTATGCAACTTGCGTTTGTGTTTCGTAGGTTTGACGTAGCCAGCATGATGTCGGTTACGCTGAGTTGCGACCACAGGGTAGTGGACGGGGCGGTCGGCGCACAGTGGCTCGCAGAGTTCCGCAAGTTCCTGGAGAAACCCGTCACCATGCTTTTGTGATTGGACTGTACTGCTGTCAAACTTCAGCAACAGGCAGAGGCCTCTCACTGAAGCATTCTGATTGGTCTAAACTGGTCTGGATGCTCATGTGATTGGCTGGCCTGCAACCAGGTCACTCCCAGTTACCCTGAAGAGGATAAGGCAGAACTCACTCCCCTTGCCTGTCTGTCTCGCTGTCGCTTTCTTTCTTTCTCTCATATTCTATTTATTGTGGCCCCATCTCATGAGAGACCAGAATTAGCTATAATTTACCCTAGAACAGAGACTGGCTAAAACATTTTACAAAGAGTAGTGTCCAACTAGCGGACACATTTATCCTTTAAACTGTGTGTGAGTGTGTATTCTTCTACACACTTTCATCTGTGGTTTTATGTGATCAAGACAACAGGAAGTACTGTTATTTGTTGGTTTTTGAGTTAAACTAAATTTAAGAGATGAGATGCACAGTCCAGATATACTCACGCCTGTCCTTTTTCATGGCCACACAATTAAATTACTTGGCGTGTTTTCTGTAGGTTGAGGGTTCAGTGTTTATATTCTTCATTGTGGATCAACACAGTGCTGTATATATACTGTGAATATTGTGGTGAGCTGACCCTCAAGAGACCCCACCATATAATGTAATGACTATAGTCCGTAACGACAATAACGGCTCTTAAAGGAAGTAGTAAATGGTTTTGCCAATTCTCTCTTTGCCAGGGATGTTTTATTATCTAGTCTGAAAAATAATCTGTATTTCACAGCTGAAACGCACAAAGTTGGTGCTGGATGTTATTTGAATAAATTGGGAGAAGTCAACTGTGTGCCATAGGTTTTTTGGTTTGGCATGTATTAAACACACTTTCTGTAAGAGCTCTAATTAAACATTGTTTAATGTTTAAATGTGTATTTAATTAGGAGTCAGATTGACTACTGACCCACGTCACCCTTTTATTAGTGCTCCACTCCATATGGTTAAAGATCTGACCCTGTATCTCCTTGTATTACCAATATGTCGGTCAACTGTCACTGTGGATTCACTCAAAATTAAAACGAATCCACACCTCCTGAAAACAGTTTCAGACTACCTCCTTATTTTGATCTGAAAAAAAAATACAAAATGTGTATGAAGTATTTCAGCCTTTTTTATTTATTTATTTATTTTACACATGTAACATCAACATAGCAGCATGTTTAACTGAAAGAGGCAGGTGGGAAAGTAAATAAGAAAGACAGAAAAAAACAGGACTCACTGAGATGATACAATTAAAGATCATGTCTGAAAACTTGAAAAGGTCACATGTACCAACCCAACAATCTGCATTTGTTTAAATCTCTAGTTTTAAGAGAACTTTTTTCTATTTTATTTTGTAATTTCGCATCTTTCAGTTTTATTTTTGATTTTAGAACGAATTGTTTTTGATGCACGACCAACATGTGACATTTGGTAGTGCACTTGACAGGCAGATCAGCTTACATGAATCCTGAATACACATTTTATGTAATTTTATTTAAATTCAGCAAGCATCACTTGTTTTGCCCATAGGTGGCCCTGACTTGCTGCTACTGTCAAAAACCTGTCTTTTAACCTTTCTCTGCATTAGCAACAACTTCAGATCTGTCACTGCTTTTAATCCTCAATTTAGTGTACAGTGGAGAGGGTCATCTTTAAGAAAACTAATTTGAGACTTTCATCTTCATAATTTATCAATTTCTCATTCGATCTGTAAAGTTTTAGCATGACGTTATGTAGAGATGTTTAATTAGTTCTGAGTTCTCCATCATGGAAAACTCCCCAGATAGAAGCCTTTTTAGTCCAGCTTCAAATTGAAGGAAAATAAGAACTTTAAATAAACCTTAAGAGCTTTAAGTACATGAAATGAATGTTGAAATTCAAGTTCATCATCTTCATTCATTCTGTTAATTTTAATTTCTATTAATTTGTGTGAAAAATATCCTTTAAAACAACCCAAGTTTTCTAAACATTGTCCAAAATCTGAATATTATATTTACAGCAACTTAAAAATTGTATAACACCATATCCATATGTTTAAGTTGTTGGTGTAAGAGGTTTCCCATCAGTAACTATTGAATCCGTTATAGAAACTGCTATAGATTCATTTTCAACTGGCCCACCAATGGATTAGTCAGTTCATCACTTAAAAGCAAATGTGAGAAATCATTTTCAACCTTAATGTGTGTAACAAAAGCCATTTTTGAATTTGAAATTTTTGAAATTAATTTCTTCTGTCATCAGATCTGTATAGTTTCAGCAGGACTTGGTATAGAAATGCTAAGACAGTTCTGTCTTTCAGTTCAACATTTTGGAAAACACCCAAAATAGGAGCCATTTCAGTTCAGTCGAAAAGCTTCAGACTGGAATAAACTGGAATGAATGAAATTCTAACATTCACTATTCAGATTCATTTTCAACTTGCAGTCGTTATGTATTAATTGACTAACTGGTCCATAAAATATGGTCAAAAATAATCCTCAGTTTTCCAAAATGTGTGTATTTGTACAAATGGTGAAGGTTTGAAATTGACAGCAACACATAACAGGTAAAATGTTAAATCCAGATGGGTTTTGGAGCAGTTAGTATAAAAATATGTTTGCCAATAATTTTCTTGATAAGTAATGCATTAATTAATTAATGTATGTAATTAATACATTATAGAAATCACTGTAGATGAATTTATAAGGATATGTCAATTTATCACATGAAAGCAATTGTGAGAAATGATAATGTGTGGAAAGTGAACACAATCATCTTAAATTCAAAACCAGTTGTGCAGTAGGATATGTTTGACTAACCTCACGGCTGGACAAACTGACACAGAAGGTGGGCTCTGTAGTAGGGGTAGAGCTGGAGTCCCTGACATTGGTGGCAGATGCAAGAACCTTGAACAAAATCCGATCCATCATGAACAATGTCCACCACCATCTACACGACACCATAGTCAGGGAGAGAAGCTCGTTCAGTGACAGGCTGCTGTCTCTGTCCTGCTGTGAGGAACCAACTGAACTGTGGTCATTACTGCTACTGTATTTTTTTTTTTTTTTTTTTTTTTACACAGCATCATATATTTATATGATTATATAACTTAAATATCTTTTATATCTCACTATATACTGTACACTATATCTATATTACTACATATTGTGTGTAGTTTTTATGTATATTGTTATATATACTTTTATACTGTTTTATTGTATATATACTTGAATATTTTATACATACTTTATACACTATTCCTCAGTTTTATTTTTTGACCCTTTTTGCTGACTGTAATTCCTCCTGTTTCTGTTGCTACTGGACACCAAATTTCCCACGGGATAAACTATCTATCCATCCATCCATCCATCCATCCATCCACTTACCTGAGAGCTTAACTACAAAATTTCTCTGTGCAGATCTAATGTGGCAGACGAATAAAATGCAAATGAAAATAGAAGAGGGTGGTACCGGTCGCATCGCTCAATAGATTAATCATGCATGCATAGTTTTTTGGACACCAGCTGGTATGCAGGAGAGAGAGAGGTCGCCTCTCTCTTCCTTGTCAGCTATGGGTACTTCTGGAAGATGGATGATCTGGACCGTATGCATGTGTTTCACCGCTTGGGAGAATGGTGAGTCTGCTTTTCTGCTACATTGAGACAAAGATGAACAGTCTTAGTAATTATATACACAGCTACAGCCGCTAGAGCTTTGAGGGATCTGCAACGCTACAAGAACTGCTGCTGCTTTTCTTTTTAAACCAACTTTTTACGTGGGCTTTTTGAGGAATTGAAGGAAATAACAATACGGTATAGTTGATCATTTTGGTGTATCTTCGGACTGGAATCTGGAAAGATGTTTGATGATCCTCCTTGAAAACTCATATGTTTTCCCAATGAGATGAGCTCCATCGAACACAAAAGATATAGACATTTATTTTGCATTTAGTGCTGTTTCTTAATAATCTCATGCCTCTAAATGTAATGTGACGTCCTGAGAAGCTTATATTTGACATTTTGAGTCTTAATTTGAAACTCTTAAACGAGACTGACATTTGCAAAACTGGTGATCTACATAGAAACAATGCTGTGAACTGAGTGTGTTTTCACAAACGCTTCGTAATGAAGTGGGCTCTTGTTCCATTTGCCCTGTGATCTGTTTGGCTCAACCTTTAGAGCTGTCAAGTGTAATTAACAATTACTATGCACATTGAATTCCCACACACACACAAAGGTCTGTCGATGACAGAGAGGAGGGGGTTGGGATTCATTATTACAGTAATGAAGGGGGAGCGGGAGGAGCAGTGCAGAATGAACGTCAACAGAAAAACTAGGGAAGTTAAAGAACAGCAGTAAAACATTAAGACCTTAACTGAAAGGTTATCTCTGTGTGTTGCTGTGTGACAGCTCTGTCTCATTTTTGCTGATCTTCTCCTTCCTTGCTAATTCACAGCTGCACTCAGGGTAAACATGAGGGAATCGTTTGTGGAGGTGGTCCAAGGGGATTATGCCATCCTGCCCTGCTCCTTCTTTACCTCCACCCGCCTCTCCAGGCTCAACATTATCTGGACCATGGCTCCCTTCTCCAGTCCGGACACACCAATGCAGGTCTGAGTTCTCAGGACGGGGAAATGAACCAATAGTTTGGGGCCCTTTGAAGAACAATGACAAAGGGGGCCCCCAGATTGCTAACTTTTGCCATATTTTGCAATGACAACCCTACACTTCCTTCAACTTATGAAGTTCCCATAGTACATTGACAGTACTACAACCAGGCCTAGGGGCCCACCCTTCTGTTCACCCTATAACAGATTTCGCTGATTTGGACTTGGAGGTATAGCACATGTATGTCTTGGATCTCCAGAAGCATTTGTCAGACTGTAACCTCGTAAACACTAGGCGTATGAGCTACTAAAACACAATAACGCTATAGGCGTGTGAGCCACTAAAACACAATATCCTCAAAAAACATTGTCTTTTGCTTATTTTCAACTCCACCTCCAGGTGATTGTGTACGACCATGGGCAAGTTGTTGAAGACCCTTCCCTAACTGGCAGGGTGGCTTTTAGAGGTACTGCAACCATGTTTCCCCTTTCTGCTGAAACTTCAAACTGAAGACAAACGAAATATTTTCTGTCCATGTAAACCACCTGCAGGTATTCCAGCCAGTGCAGACATCATCCTGAATGACACAAGAGTATCCGATGGTGGCATTTACCATTGCATGGTCAACAACCCACCAGAGACTGCTAATCCGGGTATAGGAGAGCTGGTGCTCAGTGTTCTGGGTGAGTATGTTACAAGAGTTAACCAGCTGGTTAGCACTAAAACATCGGGGATGCATTTACTGGTATCTTTTTTTTAGTCTGAATAGATAGATTAGATTCAGTTTTGTTTGTCATTGTGTAGAGTACATGTATAGAGCCAATTAAATACAGCAAGCATCTAATCAGAAGTGCAGGTATGTATATGTACAGACGTGATAGTACTAGGGCTAAGTGGTGCTTTGTTCTACTGTATCTGCAGGTTATTTACAAGATATTGACAGAATGTGGAGAGTATGTACATGGCTGACAGAGGGAGTTATGTCCAAAAAGACAGAATTAAGTATGTTCATCGTTGACTGTTCTAGATCTAGATTATCTGCAATATATAGCAAGAAAATGTCAAATTGACATTGGAATATGTTATATGTAAGAAACAGATTATGAACAGTATGTGCATTGTTAGAAAACAGAGCAGTGCAAGCCATATATTTATAATGGCTGTCAGTTAATGATGTGATATGGAGTTCATCAGGGCCACTGCCTCTTGTATGTATCATCTGGTAAAAAAAATTGATAATCTCATTACTACCTCATAATGAACAAAACATTGTACTGCAGGAAAGGGTCAGGAAATGGAAGCAGTAATGCCTGAGCTTTGGATAGCTGCATTTTTTCTTCAATTAGACATACAACATTGTTGTAATCTGGCCTACTTTGTGTATGATTAGTGTGATTTCCACATATGAAGCATTCTATTATATTTGACAAAGTGGAAGACATGAGGCAATAATTTTACATCAGGTGAAAGGGGACAGTTGTCCTGGTTGCAGTGGTGCTGCTCTTCATCTTCCCATTACTTCTTATCTTTCCTCACTGCTACCTACCAAAAAAGAAAGAAAAAGGATTTGCCTCCTGGAACTTCCTCATGGGCTGCTGCTAATCAAACATTACAAACATACAAAGACCAGTCGGCTTTGCTTCCAGATCCATCTGACGATCTATCTATCTATCTATCTATCTATCTATCTATCTATCTATCTATCTATCTATCTATCTATCTATCTATCTATCTATCTATCTATCTATCTATCTATCTATCTATTTTTTAAGCTCCACCATCACTGCCTGCGTGCCAGTGGGATGGAGATATTGATACAGGAGGAAGTGTCAGGCTCACCTGCTCGGTGGCCGAGGGCATCCCCACGCCAGAGATCCACTGGGATAAAGTCAGTCCAGAGGAAATCTCACTTCCCGTCAACATGGAGGGTCAGTGCCACACACACATGCACTCACTACTCCTGTATATTATGTGTGAAGATGCCTGAAAGAGATCTGCAATAAGAAAATTCAGTTCATTCAAGTTAACCGCTCCTTGTTGACCCCTTTTTTTAAGACAATAAAACCAAATTCAAACAGGATGTTAGAAATGAAATTAAGATGATTATCTGGAAGACTGTTAAAGGTGGACTTCCAAAAATATGGGGATTCACAAGATATAATTATAGGGAGAATGATTAAAAGCAAAGCAGCATCAGGAAAGATATGCTGATTCTTAGTCTCCAATAACATGCTGTAGACGGATGAAGATTTTTGGTCCCCTGCCTGGTTCTAGAAGCAAAAGGCTTCTTCACTTTTTCCCACAGAAAATATTAGGGCTGAATATTACAAAAACAGTTTTGTGGAATAAATGCCTGAAGGGCCTTTTGCATAGAGCCTCTTCTTCTTTCCTTTTGTTTGATCAGTACCATCAATGTAAATGTACCTCCTCTAACTCAGGGGATCTGTCAGGGTCAGTCCAGATTGTCAACGTGTCATCTCAGACATCCGGCCTCTATCGCTGCTCTGCCTCTAACGTGCTGGGAACAGAGAACTGCTATGTCAACTTGTCCATCTACGCCAGTAAGTTCCTCTCTTCCTACTTTCACAAGCAGGATTTATTTATCAAACCCTTGTGATGTCCACAGTTGGGTTTTTTCTGCAGTCCCTGAGAGTTCCTCGGGAATACTGCAGGCTGTGCTGCTGACCTTGTTCATGAGCCTGGTACTGCTGGCTTTGCTGGTGCTCGTCCTGTGGCTGCACCGCACTGGGCAGGATGGGAGGTGGAGTGAGAGGAAGGGAGAGGATGAGGGGTGCTACAATGAGATCCGGTACACCCCGTCTCTGATGAAGCGCTCCTTTGTTTGAAGACTTTTGGGACTTCGTAGTGTCAAGATAATAGAATATTTTTCTCCATGAAACTACTGAATGCTGCTGTACAACAATACATATTTTGAAATAAATGCAGTTCTCAATGGTGTGCTATTTTATTTAAGACTGATCTAAGATTGTACTGCAAAATCAGCCTTTAAAAGTAAATGATAACTACACAGCCATCAGCATCCCCTGGTTCTAATCAGCCAGAAAAATGCTCTAAAAAATAACTTTACTTTTACT
The DNA here is from genome assembly GCA_030220025.1 of Chelon auratus. Classification (NCBI taxonomy): domain Eukaryota; kingdom Metazoa; phylum Chordata; class Actinopteri; order Mugiliformes; family Mugilidae; genus Chelon; species Chelon auratus. The sequence continues at coordinate 962 of JASGAT010356986.1, read as the reverse complement.
GTCCCATCCTCATGTCAGGTCAGTGATGGAGCATTTAAGTCAAATACTAACGTTATATTCTCAACTTTGTCTGAATTTGTCTAGTCACAAAATTGAAAACATATGTCTTGGCCACTAAATACCCCAAAACTTTAGACAGTGTGGTTCACTACGATTTCATCAAATGTGGATAAACAAACTTCTCATGCTGTAGAATCAGGTCCACAGAATCAGCCTGATGTGCTGCTGAGAATCAAGACTGACTCACGATAAAACATTTCCATCAAAATCTGGTGCCTTAAGTATAAACAATGCAACTGAACTTCTGTCATTTCTGCTAGGTTGCAATAAGTAAAAAGAAGAAACTGGAGCAAGAGACAAAAAATATAGAGTAGGTAATTTACTGAATATGACAAATCTGTGCAGAAATCTGACTTTCATGACAATTTTTTCAGTCATTCACACTGTCATGACCTCCTGATGGCAAAAGCAAAAATGCTTTCTGTCTTTGAACGTGGCAGGATTAATGACCTGCACAAGCAAGGCCTCTTGCATTGTGCCATCACTGCTGAGGTTGGCTGCAACAAAACAGTCTTTTTAAATTTCTTAAAAGATCCTGAGGGCTATGGGACAAAAAAAAAAAAAAAATCCAAGTGGTAGACCTAAAAACATTTCACCTACACTGAGCTGGAGGATCCGAGGGGCTGTCCATGAAGACACAGACGGATCCTCGACCCAAATGAAGGCCCTTACTGATGCTGACTACAGCCCAATAACCATAAGACGGCATCTGTGAGAGAAGGGCTTAAAGAACAAAAAACATCTTCGAAGGCTATGAACCCTCCTACGTCACAAACCTGGCTCTTTGGACTTTGCAAGGGAACACCAAACATGGGACTTTGAAAGGTGGAAGAAAGTTTTAACAATTTAACCTGGACAGTCCTATGTGGCCCAGTGGAGGAGGTGTCATCATGATCTGGCTT
>JASGAT010356982.1:26895-36948 GCA_030220025.1 Chelon auratus | reverse complement strand
GCTGCTGCTGCTGTGCACCCGGTGCGCCGCCATGGGCCAACCCCCGCTCCCTGCCGCCGCTGTGCCTCCCTGACCAATCAGATAGCGACCTCACGTCTCGGCTGCATTTTTCCAAACGTCTGGCCATATAGCTGAGTCGAGCCCCGGCGCCCAGCGAAACACTGAGGAGCATCGGAAGGAATCAAAACAAAAGGAGGGAGCGGGAGGAGACCGTTTGTAGGGGCTTCATCTCGCGCCTACTGAGGATCCATGACCAGAACCAAGATTGAAAATCCAAAGACTGGGAGGGGAAACGAGAAGGGGAAACAGAGGAGCTGCTGAAGGTCTGAGAGTGGGAGACTGGAGAGCGAATGAGTAGAAGAATGGTGAAGTTTCCCTGTGGAAAATCAACAGTGCGGTTGAGAGGAAAGGCCTCCCCTCCACTGCCTTTGGGAGCCAGCCGTTGGACACAGAGTCGAAGGGGGGGGTGAACACACCAATCATGGTAGTCGGCACTGCTGGCCTTAAATAGAAACATATGAGTGGACTGGAGAGAGGAGAGAGAGGGAGAGAGAAGGAGGTTGGGTGCATGTTTATGTGAAACAAAAGAAGAAAGCGTTTCAGTTGGGGTTAGGCCACTCTGTTTTCTCTCTCTCCTTCTCTCTCATGTTTAACCTTTCAGACGCCAGCAGTGATTTCATTTACTGACTTCACATGTTGCATATCTGATCTGAACTGCTTATTTGCTTGTTTGGCCGCAGAGAGATGACCCACTCATATGTTCTGCGGAATACGCTTCACATCCTCCTGTTGTGTACCGGTCGCATTACATTACCAGGAAACAGTCAAAAAATAGTTAAGAAATGAAAAACTTGTTTCCATAGCAACAATTGTAGGGGGAAACTGAATGCTGAGTTGAACAAATCACTACATGAAAGCAAACCAGTCTCCGAACACTGATATTCGACAACTCAAAACGGAAGATGTTATTCAGGTTGCTGAGTTAGCTAAGCATTGGAGATGACTTACAGAAGCAGTAATGAAGCTTGACATTTCCAGACATACTCAGGAAATCTGACAGTCAGCTGCCTTTCATGGACCACAGCTACATGTGTAACTCTCATTTAAATGTCTATGATGGCTCATGTTTCACTTGCACAACCCAAAAAGTCTTGCTATTGGCTAAATCTGAAAGCAGAGACAGTGTCTTTCTAGTAACATGTATATTTGGCTTTCAGGAGTACGTTAAAAGGCAGCTTGTTTTCTGACTTTGGAGTTTTGCATTACTCGTCACACGAACAGTTCAGTGTACAGTACCAGTCCTAAGTTTGGACACTCCTCCTCATTCAGTGGTTTTTCTTTCTTTTTTTTTTTTTTAATTATGAAGACATCTATGAAGGAAAACCACTTAATGAGAAGGTGTGTCCTTTGAGTTACAAAATGACTTCTTTTCACAAGTCAGGACAGACGGTGCTGTGGACTCTGAACAGGTCGCTGTTGTAAACGAATTCAACTCCACTGAGCCGTTACTCTTCTGTCCATCGCCACATAATGATAAGACCTTTGCAGGAGCATAATCAGTTCCCAACTGAGCGACTCCAGACCATCACCAAAATATTCGTAGGTGGGCAGTTTGTATCTCTTGTGCTGTATATTAGGACATTAGGACCATGCCTCATACATATTAGTGTAATCACACTGTTTCTTTTCATTTAAGAGTCATTTAAGAAACTCTGAAGTGTTTTGTTTTGTTTATACTTTCTGAACACAAAAAATACCTCCGAAGGTTTCTGCTAAGTTGGATGTGATGTATAGACAGGGAGGTGAGAGGAGAGACTGTTAAAACGAGGAACATGCAGTGGACGGAGGACAGCTACAGATCCTGCTGAGTCGACAGTTTGCGTATGAAACTAGGCAGGCGGAGGCTGGCCTTCTGCTGACCCTTATTAGACATAAACGGGCAGGATTTGACATACTATGGAAGATGCTGCAAAAATAAAGATACGTGGCAATGCAACACACCATATATAAAAGGGGAAAAGCAGACCAGCAGCAGCACAATGAGACACAATGTGGAGTCTTGTGAGCAAAAACGCTGGTCTAATTAGTGCAGCTCCTTTAGTTCATCAGCAACTCGTACAGCGAAAACAGAGATGGTAGCTTCTCTGCATTCAGCCGAATTGCCATTTTGTGAATGGGATTAGACCCCTTTTGATTTGTGACAATAAAACAGGTGGCAGTGCACTCATGCATTTAAGCAGCCTGCAAAAATTGAAAAACGCATTTGCACACAACTCTATATGTCAAGTAAAGTGGCAGTGAACACCGGAGGAACGCTCATAACCTGAGTTCCCAAATGTTTGGGAATGAATATTTCTCTCTGTCTTCCTTTTGAATTCCTTTTGGATTCAGAAGGAAGAGATAAAGAAAAGGAACATATTGGGGAGGACGTCAGCAGCCTGAGTGCAGAGAGCAATCAAAGCAAGTCTGAGGTAATAAAGCAGCACAGATCCAGCTATTTAAGAGCTCTATGCTGGGGTAATGGCGTCAATGCCTTGTTGAGAAATACCATGAATCCTGAAGACCTGTCACAGACTTAACTGCCTATCAGAGAGTTGGAGGTTCGCTCCAGTTTGTACAGAAACATTTTTTCCTCTCTGTTGCTCCAAACTCGGACTGATGCACTGATCGTTCTAATGGAAGCAATGGCTCAAGTTACAGCTAAACATCTTTAAGAACCTGGGATGTTTATTTGCAACAGAGAACATTTCACTTGACTCTCTTGACTCATCAGCCCAGCGGACCGGCATTGAGCAAAACAAATGTGGAGACTTGACTCCTCTTTTCAGTCTAAGCCCACGTTCTGGCCCTGTAGCACTGTGCCCAGCTCTGTGTATGCCGAACAGGTCTATCCTTGCAGAGATGGATCGAAAAGCATGCAGAAGCGGGAGAGAGAGAGAGAGAGAGAAGGAGAGACAGAGAGAGGCTGGATCTGAGCAGATGGGTTTAGGAAAAACAGGCTGATGGCGGTGCATGCAAAGCAGATGTCGAGAGAAAGCTGGAATGTGAAAAGAAATAAACTGGAAAACAGAAAAGGGATGCAGCTGACATGTCATTCTCGCACATGAATATTCAACGTGCTGACAAAGACACACAAGGCTACCTGAGGCCTCTTTCCTCGGGCTGTCTGTAAAGCCGTACATCCATACTGCAGACAGAGAGAAGAGATAAAAGAAGCAGAGAGAGATTATTCAGTCTGACAGCATGCAGAAGCAACAGTATGGTCGAGCACACCTTTAACACACCCACTGCACACAAATATAAAGACTCCTGCTCATCGGGGAGTGATGCTCAAACTCCACGGCTGTGTTTTCTTTATGCTGAAGTGAATAAGTGCATCTGAGGTCAGTAACTGCCCAGAGTTTTATCACTGTACAAACACATCCCTCTACTCACAATCACTTCCACCACCCCTCCCCATCTCAAAGCGCTCCACCCTTCCTGAGCTGTCCTTTCCTCCACCTCTTCATATCTTTCTTCATTTATTCCATCCCTCTATGCGGACCTCCTGGAATGTCAGAGATGGGCGACGCTCCTGCCAATCCCCCTTCAAAAAAAAAACCATCAGCGCCCAGCCAGGTAATTAAACCCCATGCGTCGGGGAAGACGGGGACAGAGGTGGCGGTGACCAAGTTCTGAAGTTCAAAAGTGTTGATTTGAGATCCATCAGAGCGAAATAAGTTCTCAGTGTCTGTGTGGTTGATGCTCATCTTTTCCTGGATGCGAGCCGGAATTTAAAGTGCAGCACTGTGAGAGAAACAAGCCGTAACAATATGAAGGAACAAGCCAGAGAGGCTACTGAGAATAAACACGAGTGTTCTCTGCAACAATACGCCTGTATTTGGTTTTAAAATAGTGGTTTGCTTAAAGACACAGTACTTGCTTTAAAGCGACTAATCTTCTGTTCAAAGGGTTTGGTTCACATACTATGGATGTCAGTGAAAACATCTCAGACCTAACATAGAGGACATAATGGTGGTGGAGAGAACATCAAACTCATCTGAATTATAATTCAAACCATGTACAACCACGACATCTTTGCTATATCAAAGTGAAAGATGTTTCCAATACTTTAACTGACAGTGGTAGAAATGTAGATTTTTCTGAAAAGAACTTTTGCAAGTTTGTGTCTATGTTTCATTTCCCCTCGTGTAAATAAAAACAGGAATTTACGGTCATCAGTCTGAACTGCTTCCTAAATAATCAGCTTAACTTTTGTTAGAGTCCGTGTTTTTATTCTCCATGAGCAACATGCTGTACCGGACCCTGGCAAGCGTTGCCCCCGCTGTGAGGCCGACAGCTCCCCTCATTTGACTCACGTGAGATAATAAAAGCCAAATCCCCATCTTGCTCTCCTCCAGAGCCTCTGGAGCTTTGGTGGATTGATGTTAGCCCCAGAGGGAGGGATACATGCTGGTCCCAGGTCAGCCCGGGTCAAGTCCTGCGCACTAACGCCCTACCATGATTGTTACCCACCCGCCTTCTCCTAAAGTAGCTTGAAACATCTGATTGATATTAACTCTCCTCTCCACTGCAGGCCTTCCATACCGAGCAGCCACCCCCTCTTCAGAAAAACACACACATGCGGATGCTTAATTCTTTTCAGGTTCGGGTGATGACGCCACACACCAGCAGTGTTTCCTCTGTCCTTTTGTTGCTCCGAGTAATAGTCAGAGAATTCTGACCCCAGACATCTCCATTACCATGTGATTGCACGGCTCCAGACTGCAAACAAAACGTTTGCGACAATTTTCTGAGACAGAGTGACCATTTCTTATAATTAGTCACGCAAGCATGACCTGCAAATTTGGATTGCTTTTTTCATTTTGAAATATGAGTATGGATCACGTCGGCCAGTCTAAGTGGAAAACCGGTCTGATAACCAGCACGTAAGGGTTTAAACAGAAGTTCTGATATACAGTGAAGTAGGCAAATCAGGCAGTTTCCTCTGGTTCAGAGTAACCAATCAGATGAGATTTATGTGTCAATACTAATGTCAGAAACTTTGTTCAAAACTTTTTTCTTGTATTACACTATGAGAAAGGACGATGCTACAGTTGCAGTAAGAAAGTGACGTTCAGATTGGCATCAGTTTTTGTCAGAAATTAAGTCCAGTAAAGCATTATGGGTCATATTTCAACCGATACAGCAAATTGGACAGTCGTACAACCAATCAGAGCCATTTTGTTGTTAACATATTTAACTGAGGCATGACTTTCAGATGACGTTGTTGACTATGTTTGTTAGTCTTCTGTCCATCACTGCATAAAGCCCACCCCAAACCATTTGATTTTGTCCACCAGGTCTTTGCCGAAGCATAATCAGTTCCTAACGGAGCGACTCCAGACCAACTGCGGGTAGGGAAGTTGATGGAAAATGTATGCTAACTGCTATGTTAGCGGAATATATTGAACGTAAACTGTCGTAGACATATTCTAATTGCATTAGCGTGTAGTTCGTGAGAGAAAATGTTTGGAGGCAAAACCCACATCTGCCAGACGCTGGTTTCCAGGGTTAATGTTAAAAACAATAGCACATGGTTTTGGGAAGAACATTGAACTGTGTAAAGCAGCTAATGTGTAAAACAGAAACTGCCTTTTGTAATAAGGATAAGAAACTAACACCAACACCATGGACTGTATTTTATGCTCTTGATGTGGTCTGAAATGTGGATGAAAACCAAGTCTGCCATGGCAACAGACACTGAACAGTTCAAACATGGCACACTACAGCAGCTTGAAGAATGAAGTTGTTTTTTTGTACTGGTCACATATTTTGCTTGGACCTATGGATGTACATTCATTACGCTGTGGTTCCACATCCATGTGAACTTAAAATAAAATGCCACATTGTCATTTCTGTAAGTTACGTCTATTTATTACCAAAGCATTAGACAGTAATACAGTTAAAGTGGGGAAAATGTGAATACTTGTGTTGCAGGTCTATCTAAGGTGTGCCTCTTAATTTTCTGCTTACACTGCCAAAATTTTCAGTAAGGGGCCAAGAGTCCTTTACGAAGGAACTATGGAGGGTGAAAAATGGTATTGTCAGCAAAAGCAACTTTTGCCAGACATCCCGTCTGACAGACCACAGTCCATCAACAAGCTGAAAACCTGGAAGCCGGGCTGATGTTGGGCTTTATGGTATGATGCACAGAAGAGTGGCAGTGACATAGCATGGATTGTTACCAGACTCATATTCTGATAAGACCTGAGTCTGGCCACAGCAGGCAAACACATAGCAAGAAGAAATGTTTGACTGTTATGAGTGGATAAACAATTTAAACTGAACCTCCAACCACAGCATGGAACTGTCTTTAAATAATTTCTAAAGATAGCTATAGCTTCTGCCACCACACAGGAAGACAAAGGAAGTTTAAATGACAAACCCTTGCCGCAAAGATAAAGGCGACCAGTAACAAATTACAGGTAACCAGTATTGATTTGACACATGTGAAAAAGCACGACACCGCCGCAGACAATGTCAAACCGCAGGCAGCAGCTAACTAGTATTGATGGCATGTTTAGCAAGCACAGAAGAATAAACTATTTATCTCTGACTGTGTCTGCGGTGACAAATGACATTTGTGTGGAAACAGGGAGGCGGGAGGAGCAGCGGGTAAACGACCCTTTGCATCAGTCGTGGCCCAGTGCTAGCCAACTGCAACCTGTTAGCGATGACAAACAGTTCCAAATCCCGGCCGGGACAGCGATGCAGAGTGGGTGCTGCCTTCAGGGTGAAGTCAGATCACATCGCAGGCCACATCTGCTCCATGCTGAGGACTGTCACTCTCAGTCTCTACCTCACTCTCTAGTTTCACACCGTCACCCCTCAGGGAACAAGCCTCCCTGCTCTTGCTGCACTTCCAGGCAAGGCAGCAACAAAGCTAGGAAAGATGATTAGAATTGTTCAGCCTCAATCAATAATCACGTCACTGCCATTAACATTGTTGCAATGAAGTGCTCAATCTGATGTTAAATGTGTATAAGTCAGGCCTGAGAAAGATTCTTATGGCTTCATGTATGGCTGCAGATAACAGAGGGTGTGTCATATAAAAGTGTCGAACTCCTGATGCCACAAACAGCAGCCTGCCTCTAAGATCCTTATTAGCACTGACAGCTATGTTTACAGATTTGTAAACACACTAACTGCCCCTATCCAGTGCACCTACACTTGTAAGAACACTAACACACACACATAAAGACACAGCCCTCCTCCCTCCTCCAGCTAAATACGACTGGCCTTCCTGATGTCAGTCTGAAATCTTATCCACTGTGCCACGTAAACAAACTAGCGTCTGTCTGACAGTCTCAACCCCCGTGGCCTCTGCAGCCCAAACAGCACCCTCCTCCGAATCTGGCTTTCACATGGAGGAGGACGAGCTCCATCTGCACCCTGCGCAGCAGGAGGTGGGGGGATGGGAAGTAGGGATAAAGATCCGTGACCCTGATACTCCCTGTACCTGACCCTATGTTTAAGAAAAAACACGTGTGACATCTGTGTTCCTTGCTAAGTTGAGGTGAGATAAATCGGTGGCTGTGTTTACATGGACAGTAGTATTCAATAATCTGAATAAACCAACCTCTTGTAACAACCTCAATCAGAACAGACTGGACTGATTGGAGGTTCTGATTAAGAGGGGTGGTGTAAACCTTTTGACAATCTGTTGAATAGAGAAACATGATGTCCTAACAACCATGTAAACACTGGATCTCTGGTTGCAATAAATCTGTTTTTTGGGAACATGTTTGCCCCACACTCTATAACCACCACAAACAGTTTGTTTCTAATTAACAGAAGGGCAGCTATACTGACATCAACGACAACCATCAGAACTGAAGACACCAAATAAGTAACCTGACAAACAGCAGTCGCAGTTTAGCATTTTGGAAACTAAGCTTATTTAATGAGATTATATGAGAAAATTTAAATCAGCTTTACGTCCGTGTGTGAAGTATGGAGCTAGAGGAGAGGTGTGCCTTGCGCTGCATAAAGACTCGGGTAGCATAGCTCTATCTTAAGTTAAAATTATCTGGCCAATACATCCAAAAAACTTCTTGCATCTTCCAGTGGGGAGTTACTAGGAACAGCTGAAATTTAGACCCCAGTCAATTCAGTTGTATTAAATCCCTAACACCCCACCAGTTATGCACGGTTTATGCTTCTGCGTCAATTTGACGCTGTAGGTACGTTCATAGCCCAGATCCTGCACCTAATAAAGATGGAACACATCGAGGAAATGCTAAGACATGAAACTCTTCAAATCACAGACTGTCTATTAAAGAGCCCTGTTAATGAGTGAGATGCTGTTTGAAGATTGAACAGACCTAGCTAGATTGAAGGTCAACAAAAATGTTGAACTTCTCCTTCAGATTTCAACAATAACACCAGAAGGATTTTCAGAAGAGAAGAAGCTGCTGTGTTGGCATTCATGCACAATTTCATCAAACTCTACTCAAATGAGAAGAAATAGATGAGGTTCTCAGTGCACAGCAGATAGTGTGATGGTGGTTACAAAAACACTCGACTGGAAGGCTTTGAAAAGCAGCTGTGAGAGACGCAGCTCAATGAAAACACCACAAATACGTGGATCATTAAACCGGAAATTTGCTGGATAACTTAGGCTCATAGAGACACTGCGGACATTTAAAAATGGAGATTCAAAGAGGTTCTTGCTACACTGACTGACATCACGTTACTTGAGGTCGTAGCAGAGATCAGTGTGTCACTGGGGCGGCGTCCAACTGGACAACAGCCCAAAGGTTCAGGGTGGCTGACACAACGGACAGCCACCTGTTTTCAAAGCACACTGTCGGGTGGTGCAGTGAAAAATCACTAGCTGGCCTATCTGCAGAAGCAATCAGCTTCCAAGAAATCAAATCACTTTGAGGAATGTGGCTGTAATTGAATTGGTAGTGAGCTCTCTCTCTCTCTCTCTGGGATTGGTTGCAGGACCATCAAAGAGTTCTTGCGCTTTTAGTCGAGTCACTCAGAGGAAATCACCTTGACTTTACTCAAAACTTTTATAAATGAGGACAAAACCAAGAAGCTGAAACATACAAAGACATTTGCTATTCCCGTTCTCGTTACCAGTCCCAAAAGCAACATTCAAAACACTTGAATATCAGGACAAAGTCACTTTTTAAGGCATCCATAGCAACACAATCACATTCATAAACCACAAGCTGTTTACTAAATTTTCTCTTCAATAATTCACAAGAGGTATGACTGATATTTCCCAACATTTCCACAGTCTACCCAGTCTTAAACAAGCAGGGCTCCAGGATGCATATATTAGTGACTCACATGTACCGCTGCTTTTGTTAAGCAGCTATTCTGCAGCTAATGCCATGTAAAAGCCATACATTTGCTAAGATGGCTAATAAGGCTAAAGATCCTTCCCAGTAAAGAATGGATGAATAGTCTTACAGTCAAACAAGGTTGTTAGCATTGTTCCAGCTTACTGGCCCATAGATTCACATGCTGGAAACAGCATTGGAGCATAAAGCATTCATATTTTGCGTTGCATCCAGTGGAAGTATGACAACTTCTGTATGGTTCTTACAAAATAAAGCCACACAGATCAGGATAAAAACAAACCTTTTACAAGCACATACCTTCGAATGAACTCCCTTAAAGAGAAAAAATACTTCCTTATTGAATTATAAAGAATAATAAACATGTGTTGTAAAAAACGCTCTGCCTAGAACTTCAACACTCTAATGTCAAGACTGCCACATCATAGAGTAACGCCTTCTCTCAGCAAGATCTAATGACTCTATTTTGACATCTGAAACGACCACGAGATAATTCTGAGACCCCACCCAGAAATGTGAAGCAAAACTTTGGCCAGAGAGGAAAAAAAAAAAGGTTTGACAGCTTCTTGAACCCACACCAAGTCGACAGTAAGTCAGGGTCCCACATTGTGACAAGTAAACAAACCACACACTGACATCACATGGACAACAGAGACGTATCCAAGACTCATATGTCACACAGCATAGCCCCTTAGGG
>JASGAT010356982.1:14979-26881 GCA_030220025.1 Chelon auratus | reverse complement strand
TTTTTTGTCAGAGCAACAAGTTTCAGGAGAGGAGCTGAAGCTTTGGGAAGGATAGTGAAGAAAAACAGATGACTTACCCGACTTGCGCTTGGAGCCATAGTCCCTGAGGGAGAAACAACACAAGAGGGACATGGTTAGTGACAGCAGATACGGCTCGATCAATAACAAGGCATACAGTCACCGCATGTGGATTCTGATTCTGCTAAACTGGCAGCTGCACTCATGCAGAAACACATGCAGGCAATCGGCTTTAGCGCACTAACAAATGCATGTGTTTAAGGAGGAGAAACAGGGCGAGAGACAGAGAGTGAAAGATGGGGAGAGAGAGAGAGAGAGAGAGGGAGAGAGAGAGAGAGAGAGAGAGGGAGGGATGACTGGCCAGCTGCCCGTACTCCCCGCAACAGACACAAATTGGTCATGTGACTCTAAAGCGGCACCACCATCCTCTTCCTATACTCCTTCTTCTCCTCCGCCCCACCCTCCCTCCCTCCCTCCCTCCCTCCGTCGCCCTGCAAGAGAAGACGGCGACCTCTCCCCACGTTCGGAAAGAAGGAGGATCAGTTCAAGATGGCTTGCTTAATGGATCCTAATGGGATTACGCCACAAGGCTGAGCTATAGATTGAGGGGGGATGACAGAGTCGTGTGTGAGGTTTCTGTGCTTCTGCTTTTGCGCTCGTCAATACTGACTTTTGGACTCAGGCGGCGGCGTGGCAGTTGGGTTAAAAAGGACAGACGTAGGTAGAGATCAGGGGAAGACAGGACGGTCTATTTATAGAAACACAGACCTGACTTTCTGTCCACTGCCACCCCTCGCTCTCCCTCATTCCCTACCTTCCTCCTCCCATTTCTTCTCTTCTGCTAGTCTCGGGGTGTCCTTTTCAGTTGTCCCAAACACTAATCAAACCCCTGATCTAGCCACGTCATCCCTGCTGCAGCACAGCTGAAAATCAGACGCAGTTACTACATCAGGACGATGCTGCGGGAGATGAAGCCAAATAAAGCGTTTTCCTTAAAAAGGTGTTATATATCGACCCCCAGGCAGCACTGAGGAATATAGAGAGAGATGAATTTGAGTTTGCGGATGACTTATCGGCTCATTTTTAATGAAGAGATAGCAGCCGATGGAGGGATGTGTGAGCTGAGTATCTCTTATAAAATCAATGAATATGTGCACACAAGTGAGCAAATGATAGTTGTCCCCCCGTGATTCAGGGTCTGGCTTGTCAAGGTAATGCTCTCACTGCATGAGGTTAATGAATACCTCCTCTGGTTGCTAAATCACACCTTCGCTGGCCGTGCCCCGACACAAGCTGTGCCACTGCGCTCTCTTTTCCCATCCCTCCATCTGTCCCCTCTGTTATCTGATGTGACTGGCCACAGAGGATGAATAAAGCCTTTATACCGACCTCTCCGCCAAGATCTGTGACCGCTAGCAACCAGAATGTGTTTCATTGTCAGACAGAGCGGGACTTGACCCCCCGCCTCATCCCATCCATCTCCAGCCAACACACAAGGAATGGATTCTATTTCTGTCCATGGGCAACAACTTCAGCTGCAACTTGGTTGTACTTCAGAGTGTCTGGATGTGTCTCAGTGGAAATTATGCCGTGGACACAGACCGAGCCTCGGAGTGAGAAAGATGTTTGTCAGGATGTTTGTCCTTTTCACTCCAGGCTTGCCGCAGTGGCATTAAAGATGCTGATGTCCCGCATCAGAGTTTTCCACTGAATGTCAGCTGCTGTGCTCGCATTTCTGTTTACCCACTACTTTTCCCTTACCCAATCTCAACATATTACTAACTCAGACGTACAAATTAGGTAAACTAATGTACAAAATCTGGCTTTATTCCAGATCTGACTCATTTTTGGAGATGACACGACTGGTTCCTCCGAAATCTATCCCATTAATCTCCTTGTATTGCTGTTTACTCATTTATTTTCCAAACATCAAAACGGCTCTGCCCTGAACCTGCAAACTACATCCAAGTTAATCCTTGTTGTGTATCTAAACCCTAACCTTTATGGGCTTAAGGCCAATTGGTCAAGAGGACCCCAAGCTATTTCCCCCTTTCTATTTCCAGCAAGCTTTACTAACACACACTAAATAAATGAACAGAAGGAAAACAGTCGGTGAAACAGTACAACATTTCATATACACTAGTGAGGCATAACATTATGACCACTGACAGGTACAATGAATGACATTGATCAACTTGTGATAATATAATGTTCTGGTAGGAAAGTTTTTGGACCTGGCATTCATGTGGATGTTACTTAGACATGCACCACCCACCTAGACCAGACCAGACACCCCCACCCCATAGCAATGACACTCCTTGATGGCTGCTGACCTGGCCTCCAAAATCACTAGATCCCAAACTGATCAAGTATCTGCGGGATGATCCACAGAGACCCCTCCCCGAAGGCCCCCACTAACAACATTCTGTTGCCAGGCACCACAGGACACCCTCAGAAGGCCCATGTCCATTCTCTGATGACTTTTCGAGGCACAAGGGAGATCTACACAGTATTAGGAGGTCATAATGTTATGACTGATCGGTGTATTTCTCATTGTTTGTGTTTCAGCAGTGCAGGAATGCTAGAGGATTTTGTAACAAATAGATAGAAAAAGGATTGTCCTCCCAGGAGCCAGACTCAAACATAGTTTTAGATGCATGCTGCATCCCAGCTGGCTTAATTGAACAACCTAACAGTAAACGATCCACACAGAGTGACATTATAATAGGTGCAAGTGTGGGGACCTGGAAATGTCTGGTTGTAACTTATCAAGGAGGTGAGGACAGGGCCCAATGAATGAGTTTAGTCTGGTAGAAAACAGCAGCAGCATGAAAAGTACTTTGCCATAGCCAGCTCCCAGGGAGCCCGTTAAGCCGTTCGTGTTGTGCTTGGTTTGAAAGGCAAACACAACCTCCAAACTCTATAAACAAGTTCCAATCAGGGGAGAAGCTGACGCGTAAGCAGTTTCTGGTCCAACTGTAGACTCAAATCACTCAGCCTCCAACTGAAGGCCTGAAGTGTAGCTGTGCTGTATTTGATTGTTTGAGGTTAATTGTTCTCGATTAATGATCTGATGCAGTCCATAAAGTCAGAACTGTTAAGCCTTTTGTTACTCCTGGTACATAGAGTGACTACTGATGAGGCCAGCATGTTCTTTCACTGTTGCAGGTCAGTATTAACTTTAACTTGTTTCATGTGTGGGTATTTTTTATAATTAAGAATTAAAGGTTGCCTGGCATTAGCACACTAAAATGACTTAAGGGGCAAATATCAGTCAGTAAACATGAACACTAGCCACATTAGCAATTAGCAGCTCTTTACAGGAGCCACTCAATAGCACCGAAATTAAGATATAAGGGGCAATATTTCTCTAACAAAGGCTCAGGTTGTTAGCAAAGCAGCTTACCTTTAACATGACATTAAGACAAGCCGGTGGGAGCACAGCTGGCTATTTCTGGCTTTATTTTTAGAGGTATGGGTTTGAAGGCATCTGTAAAGCATTAGGCAGCGAAGGAGGGGCAGAGTGGGGCAGAATCCAGAGAAAGGGTGGGAGCACGAAGGGAACAGAGCAGAAATGCAGGGTCCAGAGTCTCGCCAGTGACCCAAGTCCCCAAGGCTGAAATCAAACTCTTCCCTCGAGGACTGAGCAACCAACTCTGGCTGCCAGCTCTTTTCCTCCATCTACTAGAGGTATGAAGAGGAGGAAGCGAGGGGTGAAAGGCGATGTCTAGAATACACACGGCAGTGGTGGAGAAGAAGGTGTTTTATGTGGCTAGGTGGAACCTCACGGCCATTTCTGCAGCCAGTAAATGCATATTACTCTGGTTCTGACAGCAGCAGGATGTTTCAGATTATTTACTAAAGACTTTGTTTTCCTGTGTTCCAGAAATTTAGAGGAAAAAACACTGCGGTGGCAGATTATTGTACGCACAGATGCTGTTGTCGATTATACATGCACAATTAAAAATGGATGTTACTGTGGCAGAAACAATGTTTTAATTACACCCTGCCCGAAGTATAAACAAAGTGACCAAATGGCAACTTCCTGTTAGTGTGTGTTCATATATCTGTCTGACATGCTGCACAAAAATAGGCCTGCGCCCCCTGAACAAAAACATCAGCAGATGTGCCCATTACATACAAAACACACAACACTCACTCACATTTTGTCACACTTTTCATCACATACTGACATTTCGTCACAGTGTGTTCGCTGAGCACGGCTCCATGAAGCAGCAGCAGCAGCAGCAGCAGCAGCACTTCAGCATCTTATCAGTTCCAGAGCTCTGAGCTCTCGACATTGATTGTCAAAGCCAAAACAGATGTGAGCATCCTGAGACCGGCCATGTGGTGTTTGGGTCAGGCAGGTCGGCTCTGCTGTCAGATGACTACGGAAGGAGTTTTTTTTTGTGAATGGAGAAATCTTTTTAAGCCAGTTCCTCGAATTCTCAATTACACCCCCGAAAATGAACTCATGTTTACTCTTGACTTACACAGCATACAAAGATCAGCCATAACATTATGACAGGATTAGTAAATACCATCAACCATCTTGACAATACAATGTTCTGGGAAACTTTTGGACCTGGCATTCCTATGGATGTTACTTACACATGTAGCACCCACCTAGACCAGACCAGACACCCCCACCCCATAGCAATGACACTCCTTGATGGCAGCAGCCATCCCCAGCAGGATGCAGCCTGACACAGGCACACAGACGAAAACGGTTTAGGAACAACTAAAAAAAACATGAAGAACAGCACAAGGTGTTGACCTGGCCTCTAAATTCACTAGATCCCAAACTGATCAAGTAGCCCTCAGCCATCCCCTGTCTCCGTGGACTCATGGCCATGACGAGACTAAGGGCCCACTGTGCGCATTAACACCCCAGATGCGGTTCAAGGAATCAATTAACCTCACTTTGTACACACGAGTGCAGACACGCTCGGCGAGCACACATAATTGCAGCTGCCAAAGAAAAGACAGCTAATATATAACTGGATATATATTATTATATCCAGTAATTATAATCATAATATTTCCAATAATATCCAATTGTGTGCAGAGGTATTTTTTCCTCTCTACTGGCTGAAACACGCTCCACAAGGAAATGCCAGTGGAGTTGTCATGGTTCTGCTTTTGATTTCCTGTTTTCGTTCATGTTTCGTGTTTTTTCAGTTTCCTGTTTTATTTTGTTAAGTTCTTGGTTTCCTGTCTTGTGTCCCTTCCTGTATCTTCTCACCTGTGTAATTGTCTGCCTGATTGTTTTCACCTGTGTCTCCTCTGCCCTTGTGTATATATAGCCCTGCCTTTCCCTTTGTCCTCTGACATATTGTTTTTCACTGTTTCTCTGTGTTCTCAATCTCTAGTCCTGTCCTGTTATGTTCTTGTCTTTTTTGAAGGTTTTGATTTTTGTTTTTGGATGTTCTGCCTTATGCAGCGCCTTGTGTTACTTTTGGTTTGATTAAATTCGTTTTTGCCAACTCCTGCGTCATCGCTTTGTGTCCAGCATTTGGGTCCTACCTCACCCTGAAAACCTTGACAGTAGTGTTACCAGACTCACATTCTGATAAGACTTGAGTCTGTCTACTTCTTGAAAATAAAGAACCAAACTAATTCTAAAAACTAAAAAAATGCTAAACTTTTATTATTGGTATCTGATTTGTTTACTGCCAATGACATTCTTTATTGAAATGTCAAATCCAGCACATGAAGTCAATGGATTTACTAATTACAAGTACATGTGTGAGTGGGCTGCCAGATAAGGAGCTAATCAATATGTTTACAAGTATTAGCATAATGGATGCATCTTAATGCCTCTCAGTGGCCTCCCGCTAGACTAGCAAGTAAATAAACACTATCCCAGATTATTGCCTTAGCCCACGCCCCTCCCTCCCCTTCATCCCTGCACTCCACGCCCCGAGCCATCCCCAAGCACTGTCATATCTGAGCCTCTGCCCTGACCTTAACACCCACGTGCCCTACTCTAAGCCCCTTAGGAGCCCCAAATTGCCCTCAGCCGTCCCCTGTCTCTGTGGCCTCATGGCCATGACAAGACTAAGGCCCCACTGTGCGCATTAACACCCCAGATGGGGTTCAAGGAATCAATTTACCTCGACACTTTGTACACAGGAGCACAGACACGCTCGGCGAACACACATAATTGCAGCTGCCAAAGAAAAGACAGCTAAGAAAGAAAATGAACAGTTGCAGCAGCAGCACTAGTTTGTTTCTCTCAAACTATTTCTGATTGTCGAATGCTATGCAAAATCACAGGAGCGTGGAGCACAAACAACAGGTAACAGCATGACAGCACCTCGTGATTACAATACCTTCAACTGGTCTCATCATTTTTTCTTTGAAAAACCAAATGGACATTCAGTTTTCTGTGAAATATGGCAGCACCAAGCAGGAGAGGCGAGCTCTCCAGAGGGTGCTGCAATCAGCGGACTGTACCATCCGCTACAGGTTACAGGTACCAATCACAATCTGTACATTTCACAAGGTGACAGACAGCCGCTGTCTGAGACCTCCTCTAATCCCGCATGTTAGTCATTTCTGCATTCATGCAATCATTTTTCCTTTTCTTTAATTTTAAACTCAGATCCTGAGTCATTTTAACTCACTGCTCCACTTCAGCTGACCTCTCCTTACAATTCTGTGTATAACTGCGTCTTTTAGCCACAGTCACATTTCATGTCATTTCTCTTTTATGTAAAAACAATAAATTATAGGAACACGGTGTGAACAAACATGTCAGAAACAAGGCTGTGCTCTGTCAGTATCAGTGACACACACTGACCTGCTGCTCCACACGCACTCAGTTACACAAACACATTATCACCCACTTATTCCTGATTAGCTCAAAAACACCAAATCTGTCTTCACCCCATCACCCTGCTCCTTAAGAAGTCCCCTGTCGAGAGCCCAGAAGCCGACCAATCGTACGAGTTCATGTCTTATCCCGGTAATAATCTGATAATCTTACAGCATCTCTCTCCTCGAGGCACAAGCCAAGGTCAGAGCCTATTGTTATTCATGGGGAGCGTTGCGAGGGGGCATGATGAATGATGATAACATCACCCGTCACTAACACTACGGTGGCCTATGGAGGTGGTGGTGGGGGGCAGTGGCCAATATTTTCATCATGGCTCAAATGTGTTATGCGCATATTAATGGAGGAATTTGTCAACGCTGTGGTCTGCAGAGGACAGATAATTCCATTTAGGCTGATAGTTATATGATTACCAACCGTGGACCCAGACAGATAAAACAAATCACTGCCCACGTCCCATGCAAATTGACTCGATAAAAATGCAAGACGAAGGAAAAAATGCTAAGTAAGAGAAGAGGAAAAAATATATGTCTGAGTGAGGAAAAGGGAAGCAAGATGGGGAGGGCTGGGGGGGTTGGGGGATTCCATGCAATGGAAATATATCTCTCAGAGGAAGAGCAGGGAGAAAGAAATACAGAAAGATAGAAACACACACAGAGAGAAAAGCTCGGCTATGAGTCCAGACATGGGATACTTTTATAGATAAAACTAAGCCCTGAGGAGGTTTATGTGAGCGACTCGAGATTAGGCCGGTGGCTGAAGTGCACACATAAACTGGGGGTGCAAAGAACACCATTAAGACATGTTTGCATTGTGAAGTACGCCACCATGTGGATACTTATTGGAGAGTAGATTAAGGACTAATGCAGTGTGGCGACAAACTGGGATTTGTTATATTTCTGTCAATGGCGTATGCCATTGTCTGTCTGTCTTTCTGTCTGTCTGCTTGTGATCCTTTAAAGGACAGATTCAGAGTACTAGTAGAGATTTTTAGAGTCTATCCTTAAGTGACACTCACGTGACCGAATGAACAATAAACATTGTTAATGATTTCACTGATGTTTCTTCCATATTTGTTGTTCTGAGCAGTAATCCGACATTAATGTGAGCCTTCGCAACTTCATGTGCGTATCTTTCAAAAGCACTTTCACACTCAATCTTCTCCATTTGCTCAGACGATGTCTCTTCCAGGGCTGATTATGTCTATTTTATTATTTCATCCCTGCACCCCCACACTGAAACAGCTCCACAACTACTGAGAAGAAACCTGCCCTCTATAAACCCGAAAAAATACAGTAAATCTCCAGTAAAGAGAAATTGAACTGCAAATAACAGCCTTATACCAATGAGTCATACAGTACCTACCAGTAGCCTCCCCACTGCCAACCTGTCAGCAACCCTCTAAAAACGGTGGCATTTCCACAAGCCTAAATACAAAATGATGGATGTAGGTCTATTTTATAAGGCCAGTCTAAATAGTTTGACCAGCAGATTGCAGCTGCAGTATGCATATAATTATGAATGTACATCACCCACCCACCCACTGGACATAGTACAAGGCACATGACAGCAGATTCTAGTTAAAATAAATACTTAAAAATTATCTTAACCACTCAATATGGCATGTTAATCTCTTTATTGTTCAGTACAGAGAGTGAATTTGAGCTCCAGTGAGAGGACGGTCTGTCTGTTCAATAAGATATCACTCATTAATCATTACCAAGGGTAACTATGGCGTAGATTTCAGCTGATATTGCCCAGTTTTTCTTATCTTCCTCCAGTAATAATCAAACCCTTAATTAATTTGGTGATGGTTTGAGGATGTCCTGTATACACGAGTTACATTAAGCAGATACCATGTGTGGGAATGTGCCTAAAACTATTTGAATTCACACAAAGTGTGTGTTTCAATACACAAAAATGTAACCATGCTGCAGTGACTACGTCTTTGCTTTGGTTTCAGGCTTTTTATCGACAGGAACAAACTTTGTTTTTGTAGTTTGTATTCTGCAGGACATTTCAATGCATCAAAAGGCAAATAAAAAGACCAGAGATCCAGACGAAGTTCCATTCATTAAACATCAAGGATGCTGGACTTCAACTGATTGCATGAGAGTGACATCAGCTCAGTTTCCCCAGAGCTGCTGTACTTCTCTCGGCAGACAGGGGTCGACATCGCAACACAGAGGCAGAAAAAAACAGACAGAGGGGAGAGAATAAGGTTTCTGATGAGATCTGCTGGAGGTCTGTGTTCTTTTTCTGGGCTCAGATTAATGAGATTGACTCCTGTAATGCACTGCCAGGCATGTGGCTCCGTTTTTTAATCACATCATAGTTACAAAATTCGATCATACATGGCTAAGCAGGAGCACACTGGATATCATTGAGGCATGACTCCTGTGATGAGATTTTATTGCAGATGTGTAAAAAATAAGATGTCATGGTTGGATTCATCAAAAAAGTGTCAGACCATACACCTTGCATTAACCTACATCGCAAATATATTCCACCTGCTTTTGACCATTTTTAAGTCTCCTGTAGCGTCAGTGAAACCAGCAGATGGTCGGTGCGCCACTGGCCTCTACCTCCCCGTCTCTGACCTCCTCACCTCCCAGGAGAACCCCCATCCCTCTTTCTTTCCCCCTCTCTTTCCTCATTTTCCAGGAAGTGATAAAGTGTACACATTTCATCACCCTGGTAGCTACAGCTGTCACGGGCCGCTCTATTCATCACACTCATGCACAGTCTGGCCCTCCCAAAGCTATTACTGTAGCAAGCCCAGCCCCGGCTTGACAACACCCAGTGAGTAAGTGTGTGAGCAAAGACAGCACAAGTGAGTCAGACATCGCATTTGCGAGAATCACTAACATCCATGTTGCCAAGCTGAGACTGTGGAGACAGATGAGGACTGGGGTAACCTGAAAACTACAAGCATACTTCAAGAAAAAAAAAAAATACAATTTAGACCTGCAAAAATATCTGTTTCACTTAAGGTACGAACGCTAACCTTTTGAAAGTGTACAACTACTTCATTTGAGACGGATCAATAAATGCTCATGCATGCACACACACATACAAGCCCTCCCACCAGCCACGCACTCACCACTCTGACACATTTAAAAAAAAGCTTAACCCCATCGATGCCCGCGTTGTTCACTGCTCGTGTTTTACTGTGCAATCTCCAGTGAGTGCTACTGATCCTAAGAGAGAAGAAGCTTATCCATTAAGGTTGAGTGAGTCTGCCGCCTGCCTCTAGCTCGCAGCAGATGGAGTGGAACAGACAGACGACTGGGGCAAGAGAAAAGGAGGTGGGATACTGGGAGGAGGGGAGGACAGAGGAAAGGGATGCTTCATAACACCTGGACAATGAGAGAAATTGATGAGTGCAAGACAGGAGGAAATGTTAAAAAGTGTGGAGAAAAAAACACTGAAGGAGGCAGTGGTGGAGTAGATGAAGTAAATGTACTCTTCTGAGCAGAATGTAGCATGCTTTAATATAGAATGAAGGCATAAACTACAGCAAAATATACAGGGAATAAAAAAAAGTCTTAACTTTAAGTTTATTTTTCACCCCTTGACATTTACTCTCTTTTGCAGAACTTTTGCCCACAATAAATTATATATAAACTTGTATTATAAAGCAAGGCACTACTGTTGCTGTGGTGTTGCATCTTAAAATAGCTTTCAAATAACGCATACACAACAACAGTAATGGGCCGATAATCTAGACCATCTTGGCTTACATTAAATACTTTATTAACATCCCCTAAGTTTAAATGAATATCTAGCCAGGAATAGCATACACTGTAGACATTCACCATGATGACATTCAAGAACAGTTGATGTTGACGTAGTGCCAAAAAGGAAGCATATGGAGGAAGACAAACACAGGCCCCAAAGAGTGACCCTTTAGGAAATCCACAGATCAGAGAAGCATGATAAATAAAGAACTTTTAATTAGATAAGCAGGAGGAAAATCACTGGAAAGTTTAGTGTATATATTTTAAAAATTGCAAACAGAATGGGACCCAGTGCAGTACCTTGGGGGACGGCACACTAATGAGTTGCAGGTAAGGTATCAAGATGCAACTACGACAGCTTGAGGCCCTAGCCATTGGGAACTTATACTAACACTGACTGCTATGCTGGCTCCAAAACATCACTAGCCCCAAAAACTGTCAACTTATCACAAAAAATAAGTCAGGAATAGTCTCAATAACTAAATTTCTAATATTCAAATATACGTGTGTGTGTGATGGTGTGTGTGTGTGTGTTCTTTTTGGGAAATTATCACTTCATTCATGAAGTTAACAGGTCTCCTCGCTGCTCTGTGGCTGTTTTCTTTACAGTTGGCTCCTAAACTCACTCCTAAACATTTTTCTTAAGGCATGAAGGAGATATCAAACTCTGCTATGTTTGTGGTTATTGAGTAACACCAGTTTTTGTTAAATGCTTGTATTTAATTACAATACCTTTCAGTACAAGTCAGCTAAAGTGTCCAATGGTTGCTGCTGTGTACATGGGTCTGTGTTTCCAGTGTGATATAGAACACCCCGCACATCATGTTTGGAAGTCCCCGAAGGTCCTTCATTTATTATGGAGTTGGGAAATCAAGTGAAGAGTCAAGTGAACTTGTAGCCACAGCTGGACTCTTTACACTTATTATCAGCTTACACACGTTCATGTTCTGCTTTTCTGCGGCTCAAAATTACAGTGGATTTTTTCTAATTAACACCTGGTAGTAAACTGTGCTGACTCATCCAAAAGATGCTCTGTTATTATGCAGGGTCAGAGGAAAAGTGGGAAAGGAGATAAATACTGGATATTCAGAATATACAGAGATTATCAACACCTTCTAGAGAGAGCAGCTATTGCACAGTCACGTGGATACTTGTCAAAAGGGTTGCCAGAGGTGGCAATAAGAAAATACTTTTCAACAGAAGTGTGAATATAATTTAAAAATACTTTCTTCTGGCATCACATTTGTTTGTTTTTTGTTTCAAACATGTGTGACCCATTCATGACAATGTTTTAGTCTATTTATAC
>JASGAT010356982.1:0-14937 GCA_030220025.1 Chelon auratus | reverse complement strand
GACCAAAACGAAAATGATAAGGTTATTTCCGTCAAGGTATCTCTAAACAAAAGTAGGCTTTCCCCAAATTCCATATCCAAATGTAATGTTTTTTTTTTGTCTTTAATTTAATTAGACAATCATAAAAAAAAATGGGAAACACAAGTTGGTGGGTTCAAACTTTACACACACTAAAGCAATGGCTCAGCATTAGTCTTCAGCAGTCAGTTCTTCTTCAAATCACCTCTCTTCCTCCACAATGCACACTCTAATCCAGACTTTAAATCAATGGCCAATCAATGGCCCCCCGCCGCATGATTCACTTTCATTTAGCAGATACGTTATGGGTAGGGAACGAAAAGGGAACCCATCCAATTCAGCTGATACACCAGTCGAGTGTTCAGGATTCTGACGTCTAACACCCCACCCCTTGAGTATTTTCTTCGGTTATCGAGATGGAGTGAGAGCCTGCAGGGATACAGAGTGGCCAGCAGAGGTTGTGGCTTCATTTGATCTGAATCTGACAGGAGTGCAGCGTTTCCTTGGGCTGGGATCTTCACATCTGCATCACCTCTGGCTTCAAACTACAACATTTTAATGTGTATAACAGCTTCAGTATAGCTTCCTTGTACCACCTGTATTCAGGAAGTGTATTCGTGTATCTGAACTCCGTATCTGTCGCTTGATAGAGCACACAATTAACTGACCTCTTATTTCAGTTAAAGTATAGTACATTATGTTTGTATTATTCTATTTTATTTAATATTCCGGAAAGCGGAAGGAGATGGTTTGGGCTGCCAGGGGGCCATGTGGATGTCAGAGCTGTTCAGTGGACTGCAGCTCACTTCTGCTGTTCCGCTTCCAGCATGCTCTGACACCACATAGGACAAATCAGGCCAGCCGAAAGGGGCAGTGACTGGTCAGAAGGGCACGGTTTGGGCTGATGGGTGGCTGCTTGGGGCCTCCAGCGACACACACCCATTCCTGATCAGCCTGTAGTGGGCCTCCCTCAATTTGTGTGTCTTGTAGTTAAAAGGCAGACAAACCTGATGACGCCAAGGTACACATCTGCCGACTCTGTCAACTCCCGGCCCGACCCGTCTCCACCCAAGAGATCATATCCCAAACCAACCCCACCCAAGATGACAACTTCGTAAGTATTGTGCTGGTCATCAGAGGGATTATCACATCCAATCCTACTAAGCATTCTAACTGATCAAAGTGTGCCACGGTGTTGCAAATTGTAATAGATCCCGTGTGACACTGGAGATGTTTTCCTATCCTTCATGGTTCACAGTATATAATGAAAAACTGTGCTGCAAGGTTTTGGAGTTTTTAGCCTTTATCTCAATATATATTTACTCTTTCATTCTTACCCTCTCTCTTTGTGAAATGCTTCACTTTGTCTCAGGAACAAAAGCCATGATTAGTCATGGTTAAACCCATGAACTGACAGTTAACATTATAATGCTCACTCCAGAACTAGAAACATGTCTCAGTGTTATGTTGCACTTGTGAAATAAGGAAGAAAGGCCTGTAAATTTTGGTATTTGTGGAGAAAATGTACTGTAATGTTGATACAATAAAGCACTCCTCAAGGGTTAATGTTTGGACCTCTGTTTTTCCACCTCCGCATGTTTCCTTTTGGGCACTTCATCGTCTTCCTCATTATCAACTTTACGTATCCATTTAATTTAAGTATTTAAGGTAAGTGCGAGCACCGCTGTGGGGGTGCGGGTTTACACACATTACTGATGCTCCACATGTACGGCTTCATCACCAACATCTTCTGACAACAAGATTCATGCAATTTCTCTATGCATCAAAATACACTGCCGCTTACAGAACAGAGAAAGAGAGGTGGAGAGAAGAGGCAGAAAGAATGATATTCAGAGGAAAAAAAGACTGTAAGAGAAAGGATGAAGGGCAGATGTCAAATGAGAGGCAGGCAGAGAGACGGAAAGACAGTAAAAGAAAGATGAGAGCGCAGGTGAGAAGGAAAGCTGTGCGGACAGCAAACACGGTTGATCAAAGAATGATTGCGTTGGTGGTGGTGTTCGTAACCTTGAGCTGTCTTGTCAATTAAACATACTTGAATTTATGAGGGTGAGCTGGATACAAAGAATTAGAGGAGGAGGAGGAGGAGGAGGAGGAGGAAGAGGGAGGGATGTTATGTTGCTGGAAGACAGAGGTCACTAAGACAGAAGAGGAGAGGAGGAGAAGAGAAATATTGAGAAAAGTAATTAAAATACAAAATAAGATATAGCCTGTGTCTAGCAAGAGCGCTGGGTTCCATCGCCTCGGGTGCAGTTGTCTCCATGCATACACGAACACATTACAAATGAACAGTGCGATACTGGCATCTGAGGTTTGGAGAGGAGAGTGTGTTCTCTAATTAAAAACTACCCAAAGGGCCTATCTCTTGCTATGAAACAAGTCATTCTCCTCCTCCCACTCTCGCATCCATCAACTCCACTCTCTACAACACCCCCCCACCAACCCCCCCACCCACTGTCTCTGCCTAGCCTGGTAGGAGGTCTTAACAAACTCAGTGAGAAGAGCTGATTTGGGAATAGACTAGAAAGTGAGAACAAGCAGAGATGCAATGGGCTCCTTAGCCAGTGTGCAACCATGCAGGATTTCTGGGGTGGACTTGAGTGTGAAAAAAACAACCAGAAGATGCATTCACGTTCAAGCTTCGGCTACACCTGAGCCATTGGTTGCAACGTGATCCATCGACACATGTGATTGAATTCAACGTCAGCATCGAGTTTGCGCGCCGAGCATTGTAATTAGTGTCAGCGAGTTTATGCATGTGTGTGTATTCCAGTGCATAGAGTAATCCAGGCTGCAGGGTGCCATTACTGTCGTAGCACCTCAAACTGAAAAACAGGTGTGTATTAAAAAATATATATCTTCTTGTCAGTACAAGTAAACCACAGAGGATTTCAACTTCTTTTTAGTCTTGTTGTTGTTGCTTTGCTGTAAAGAGCCAAAGGGTCACGGGTTTGCATCATGCTACATCCATGCCTGTGGTGCCTTGAGCAAGCACCTAACCCCCAAACTGCTCCCTAGGCGCTGCACTAGCCGGCTGCTTGCCCATGTGGGATCAATACAGTACAAGCTACCTCTCCATCATTCGTGATGTTGATTCAAATTTGGAAATGTGTTGAGGGACTGAAT
This sequence comes from Chelon auratus, assembly GCA_030220025.1. Lineage (NCBI taxonomy): Eukaryota > Metazoa > Chordata > Actinopteri > Mugiliformes > Mugilidae > Chelon > Chelon auratus. Next base: position 11,775 of record JASGAT010356982.1, on the reverse strand, counting down.
TTCAATACCTTCAAGACATTCTTAAACATAAAAATATCACGAGTGGAGAGGCGACATACTGCAGTAACTTGGCTCAGCAATACCAGCTACACTGAAATATGAAGGTATGTAGAGTTAGCTAACCTCAGCCAATAAAAACTATACCATAGTTAAGTTATAGCAATAAAACCCCTGAGAAAGAGTAGGTTTTGTGGAGGACGACTGTTATATTTCCTCCTTCATGCGTTGTGTGTCATGTATTACTGCATGACACGCTCACATCCATCCCGCGCAAGACGGATAAAAACGTGAAATCAGTGCTATTATTCTCTCAAAGCTAATTTCGAAACCATTCTCAGACTCGTGTTTTGGGAGTAGGTCACACCCACATCCACATCTGCTCCCATTGTCGGTTGGGGAGGCCATTATCAACCGTGCACATCTCAGCCACCGCAGTAATGATGGTGCTGCTACAGAATACAACACAGATCAGCCAGCGGATTAGTCTATACACTGAGTTTGTGCATGTGTGTGTGTGTGCGTGTGGACACAGGATGTGACACTCACTCCACTGGGGGATTGACGTCCTCGGCTTTCGTCTCAAAGAAGCGTAGCACCTCCTCGCTCTGAGAAATCTGAGGGGGGAGCCGCACCAGGGCCTACAGAGAGGGAGGGAAAACAGACTGTGACTGGAAGTATGTTTCAAAGCTGCATTATTATCAGCATGTCACAAATTAAAATAGGTTACTCAGATTGACAAACCCACAGGGAATTATAGCCCAACTCAGCCATCAAAGATCTACTCATCTACAACGAAGACCAACTGTGATATCGCCTCAAAAAAACTGTGTCTGGACCAAAAACTTGCATTCGAACACACCACAACATTTACAGCCAGCTGCTGGCACATACTTTTGTGTTTTGCAGGTGTCAGTAGTCGGTATTTATCGTTCAAATGGGGAAACAGGAAGAGCTACTATACAAAGCTAGCTTCTCCTGAAACATACCGATCAGTTGTTCTATAGTTTAGTCGTTCTGGAAAGTAATTACATGTTTGAATTTTAAGATGAGGCGAAGATGCAACCTGAAAAGAGCCTCTGCATTTCCTTTGAACTTTGTCGTTTTACTTTCGTCACTTCACCTTCTCTTCTTGTGCTCCGGTTCTCTGAGCCGAACAGCCAATCGATGAGACGTCTCTAACCGATGCGCTCTGACAGCCGATTCAACGCGCTGAATCGGCTGAAAAGTCACAGTCAGGAGTCCAACTGGTCACAGCGGTGCAGGATGCGCGGCAATAACTAGACTAGCAGATGCTCGATAACGGCCCAACACTGAGAAAAATTAAACGCAGACTGCCAGCTTGGTGTATCACGGCTCCTCTTTTTGCTGACAGTTCTGATTTTTTTCAGCTTGTTTCTTGATGAAGCAGACCATTCCAGAGATAAAGCTTCCCGGCACTAAACAGCAGAAGGACTTACCGCCATGCATGGGAAAAAAGGGAAAAGCTAAAGCCAAAAAGATTTTCTCTCAACTACATTCAATGGGTTTTCTTGCAAAACAAGTTGGAAATGCACCAAAAAATGCAGCTTTGACAAGTTAAAAAGTTTTTCTCAGGAACTGTGTGATGAGTAAGATTTCAATATAACTTCTGAGAATCACACTGACTTTTGGCTTTGTGGAAAAGCTTTGTTTGGCTTAGTTTTCCCACCAAGCAACGCCGCATTTCAGCTAACCTTCCTCCACTATTCTCTCTGTGCATGTTCACAGGCAGAGCCATGCCACCAGTCAAAGAGAGGATCATATGACTGCCTAAGCATCAATATTTAATCACCTGACCGGTTCCGGCAAAGGCAAAGCTCATGTGTGCACAGCAGCGAAGATATATGACAATATATGAAGAGTAGTGCTTTCATCTACCTTAACATTTCATTCATTGGATCCTACATACTAAAAGAGTTCCGCGTCGAACGGGAGGGTCCTATCACGCTGTGCACCCACAGCTGGCTGGACTTCCATCCTGCAGTCTCCAGGGAGCAGATCCTTTGAGAATGCCGGGTAATTACGCTTCCTCTCTGTTCTCATAAACAGGATGTAGGAAGTAAACAGCGTGGCACACTCCTTAGAGCTGGCTGAGAAAGACAGGCCTGCTATAGCAACTGTACACATTAAAGCGCCTCCGGGTTATTTGGATAATGAAGAGGCCGATTTCTTTTTAATGAACCTTCGCCTGTGTGTTGCTGATTTCTTTTTTAAACTTCTTTTGCCCCCAATTACTGAGCTGATACCGTGGCTAACCCTTCCTAATGTAGGGCCAAGAATACCGCTCCCTAATTGTGTGCACAGAGGCAAACATAAGAGCCCAAATCTGCTGCAATGCTCTTTTTCCCTACTGCTAGCGTGGCTTGGAGCCAGAAGGAAGGAAGGAAGGAAGGAAATGGGGGGTGGAGGGGCATGTTGGAGGAAAAGATCTGAATGCAAAATAAATTAAAAAAACTAATAAGAGTGGGAACAGGAAGTGATAAGGCTGAACTGACCTTGATCTGAAGAATTACAAAAGGACGTCACTTGAAAGTTGTTTTGTTATTTAATGGGAAGGAGGAGAAAATTTGGAGGAGAAACTTTCTTTCATAAGATGAGGGGATAAAGTAGTTAATGAGTGGAGCTTTGAAATCATGGAAGTCAGTCACAATTAGCTTGACCCTACCCTGCCTCTTCTGCAGATTAAAACATTTCCAAACAGACGCCTCAGGAAAAAGAAGCACCGGAGCACACTACAGACTCCTCAGAGAGACCTCCACTGAGAGTACTTTTCAGTGTCCCCTACTGTGTCTACACTTCACGTCCCATGTTTGAAGCATGAGAAAAGACGTCACAGACAGTGACCACTGAACCCTGACAGGCTTGGGAGAGCTCTCCAGTGTTGGATGGAAAAGTGAGGGATGTTTACAGTGAGGCCCCTTTACCCTGCAGTAGTCATCGATGAAACGCAGCCGCTTCATGGCCACGTCTCGCACATGACTCCTCCGGAACAGGATTTTGCCTAGAGGGGGGGAGGAAACGGAGAAAAAATATAAATTAAAAGGAAGGTAAAGGTGTGATGATGGATGGAAAATCAACCTAGGTAAATAGATGAGTAAATAGTTTACACATGCATACAGCCCTCCCTAAAAGACAAATGTCAACTGATTGTGCCTCAAGTAATACACAAATCCACCAGGAGATGTCAGCACTGAGGGGCCGTAACCCTTCATGGAGCTAGGTCCTGCACTCAAGGCCCCAGCTGTCCCCCATGCATCCATGACCTCTGCCCACGGCCTGGCTTTCTAAATCACATATGAGATTTATAGACAGAGGCAAAGTGACACGACTATGAGACCAACCTTTACAGTCACAGTAATATGCTGCATCCTTTTTCAGAATTTGCGAGTTTTTTGTTTTGTCTTCATTTAATCATCTTATTTTCATTTGTCTATTAGCATATCAGCATTGCCTGGTTTAGCGGAATAAATGTTTTTATTTAGTAAAAGAAACGAACAATTTCAAATGTTAAATGTTGCGCACTTCCCTGTGCACAATCTGGTGTGGCAGAAAGTCAAATCAAATTAGCAATGTAGTCATATGCATCATCTAAGCGCCATGGAGTTGAATTTGCTTACAACAAAATGTCTCTTGATTGGTTGGAGGACTAACCAACTGCGACTCTCTATCAGTTGAAACACGCCCGTAATGAAATCCCAATGGAGTGTGACTCATATTCTGATAGGTACTGACTCCTCCTACAGGAGCCTACCACTGAAATATTTTACATAATAATCTGTAAATTTAATTTTTTAGTACTTCAGAAGGGAAGCTCAGTTTTTGCCACTAAATATAACCGTGCCATCGTAACCTTCACCAAGCCAATGGTGACCAACAGGATTTTTTTAAAATCTTAGACCAGCTGAGGTTGAAACACTCCAGTGCCGTGAGTTGAGCAGTTTCCCTTTCAACTCAAATTTTGTGCTCAGTTGCTTTTGAAAATGAAATTCCTTCTGGGAATTTCTTGTTTAGAAGGTGAAATTTGATATTGTCCATTCACTGTCATGGACTTTAAAAAATACGTTGCCACAGTCAGTAACGTTTGCACAAAACACCACTGGCTTGATAGAAAAGAGGGCGCTGGGTGTTTGGCAGGTTTACAGATTGTTTTTGTTTGTGAGCGTGAATGAGATGGAGAGACCAAGAAGAGGAGGAAGAGAGCTTGAGGGAAGATCGAGAACATTTACAGTTGATGCTGGGACCATATGTTGGCCGCGAGCTTAAACCGAGCATTTACTAAAATAAACTGCTGTACACACACAAACGGGTCCTGCTCCATCAGCACGCATGAATCTACAGAAAGCTACATAACAAACATACACCGATCAGGCATAACATTATGACCACCTTCCTAATATTGTGTAGGTCTCCCTTGTGCCTCGAAAACAGTTGTGACTCATCAGAGAATGGACATGGGCCTTCTAAGAAGTGTCCTGTGGTGTCTGGCAACAAAATGTTGTTAGTGGGGGCCTTTGGGTCCTGTGGGTTGAGGGGAGGGGCCTCTGTGGATCAGGCTGGTTCCAGTGCATCCCACAGACACTTGATCAGTTTGGGATCTAGTGAATTCGGTGGCCAGATCAACACATTATGATGTTCTTTATGTTTTTGTGTGTGTGTATGTGTCAGGCTGCACCCTGCTGGGGATGGCTGCTGCCTTCAAGAGTGTCATTGCTATGGGGTGGGGGTGCCAGTTACGGTCTAGGTGGGTGGTACATGTCTAAGCAACATCCACAGGAATGCCAGGTCCAAAAGTTTCCCAGCAGAACACTGTATTGTCACAAGATGGTCAATGTTATTCACTTCTCCAGTCAGTGGTTTTAATGTTGTGGCTGATCGGTGTATAGGCGTACACAGACACACGAGGCATCGGTGTGATGTGCAGCTTCATTATCAGCCCTTCTGCAGGGGACAGTGAAGTGCCACAAACACTGCCATTGATCTCCGGCTGCACGGTGCTGTAGGTTGCCATGAACCTGAATGTCAGGGCAGACGAGCATGTGTGTGTGCGACATGACTTGAATCAATACCAGGACGCACACAAGTGTACTGTACATGTGAGCAAATGAGCAAATTCATGCATAACTTTAACCTGTGTCAGAGACGTTTCAAGCATTGTCTCGCAAACGCAGCTCACGTCTGAAAGTCACACATAGTGCTTTGTCAGCAGCAACACACACTTGTCCGCACACACACACATGCAGCAAGTACAGGCAGGCATCAGTAACCAGCTTGTATCGACGCCCCGCGAGTGCCAGTCATACATTATTAATATGAGAGACTGTTCAGATAACTGGAGCTCAGGAGCAGGCTATTACCTGGGAGAAATGGAATGATCCTCTTCTTTGGGTCTTTCTGCCCTCCCTCGATTGGGAACTTGTCAAGAATCTGCATCTGTAGGAACACGAGGAGAGGAAACCGCTTTAGATTTGTGTCCAGATCAGTTCAACATTCTGGGATTTGCGTGAGAGAAGACGATCGTTATCAGTGTCGTGTATCATGCTGAGTAGAGACCTGAAGCCAGGAGGCAATTAGCTTAGCGTAAACACAGCTAACCTGGCTCTTTTCAAAGCTCTGAAAAAGGCCTGCCAGCTCACTACCTGATACTCTGTAGCTTATTTGCTTTTGTTTTTTACGGTTTCCTGGTTGGAATCAGTGACGTGCTGCAGAGGTGCAGCTGTAGCGGATATATTTATCGAGAATTTGCTCTTAAACACACACAAAAACACAAAAACAGTTCAGTTTGTTTACACCTTAAACGAACATAAATGCTAAGCTAATAGCACCACAGTTTATGTAATGACCATCAGAAGCCTCAGTGACTGAACACACAACATGTCAATAAAATAGAGCTTTGCATCTGTTGGTGAAATGAAGAAATATGTAACTGTATTACCACATAGTTTGTGTGCTTGCCCCGACCATTCACACGCAAGAATTTTGGATTTGCATAAGTTGGGCCATAAAAAAATCCTCAGATGAAGTATTTCATTGTCACAATAGACTTATTTTATTCCTGCAGTGGTAACCTGATACCACCTGGAATGGACCCAGAGTAAGAGATAAAAATAAAAATGACCCCGCTTAACTACAGTCTCTATACATGGGCTTATTTGGTTTGACCATTAAGTCTTAGTGCTGTGGCTTTTCATAGTGAAGTTTTGGGTAAGTGCCGCTTAGTTTATGAATGAGTTGAGTTTCACACAGTCACACAGTCTTCCATGTGCATCATGTGCTCACATGCTGCACGCGGTACATACACGGAGAACAAAGGAAGAACATTCTTTATGACATTTTTTTTTTTTAAATCACAAGTACAGACAAGAGGACATATTGAGAAATGCCGGAAGAAAGAAGACTGAGGACGGCAAGTATCAAGTATGCTGCTGTTTCTGTTACAAAACGAACGCGCTGCATCCTCCCCTCCTTTAGAGTCTAAACTCAGAGCTGAACTTGTCAAGTCAAAACTACACGTACGCATGTCTGAAGTTTGCATACTTGGTATTGATAAAAACTCAAGGAAAGAATGAGAAGAAGAAGAAGAAGAAAGGCTTTCTGGCATTACTGATCATATGGAGGGCAAATATTGCTGCGTCTTTCATACATCCGCTTCCCTGGTGTTGCTTTAATTTGATTCCTTATTAATTATATTGTAAGTTTCCCTTGAGCATAAGAAATTCTACTTTTTCTGCCACATCATCCTTCTTTCTTCAGTCTGGATGTGCAGCATTTTGCGGTTGACGCCTTTCATATACACTCCATCTGACAGTTGCAGGGGACCATAACACATATTCTGAAAATCAACGTCTGCCAACGCGTCTTTGGTCCTCGGGGGGGACGCAGAGCAGCGGCGGCCCGATGAGCTGTGGGGTTCACAGGAGTCAAAGGAGCAGTGATCTATCAGTAAAGCGGGGCAACACAAACAAAGTGAGGGAAGAAGTACTGGCACTGGAGCCGGAGGTGCACACAGAAAGACGCAGAGTGAGGACGGGGGAGAAAAATGGGATAAAAAGAACGGAGAGACAAAGAGAGAGACGTGGCAGATGCCAGCTTTTGTGTTTGCCCGGTTTCAACCTTCAGATAAATACTGAAGAGACAGATTGGAGGGAGAGTGAAAGCGAAGGCGAGGACAGATGAAGACCTTCTGCTCGACGCTGCAGCAAACAGTTTTCTATAGAAATAAGAGGGGAAAAAAATGCATGAGTGACTGCGTGTTGGGATGGAGGGCCCGAAAGGAGCACGAGGAAACAGACATGAGTTGTGTCTGTATCTATCAATCCCCAGCGCCCACTCCTGAAGCATCCAACATCCGTCTATCAAGCTGCATCCACCTTGTCACTGAACTCGTGTCTTTTTTCACTCAATAAACCCAGCTGGAGACTTAGAGGAAACACTAGAGAGGTCATGATCCAGATTCATTGTCTGTCTCTTACTCCTTTTGCTCCAAGAAAGCCAGTTCTTAAGCTGCCTGGTTTCTGCATTCATATCTAACGTCATCCATGTAGCAGTGTAACATCCATTGCTGTGACAGCACTAAACTCGCAGCAGATGCAGCCTTTTAAAAAATGCCCCCACCACTGCTTCCCCACCCAAAAAAAAAAATCCTGCTGAATTTATGAACTAACCGACAAGGCGCACAAGGACGCATGTATGATGGACTGGCAGCGAAACATTTGGCGGATGCTGAATGTGCAGCAGTTAAAATATGACTGCACTGCTTTTTCCCCACTCTCTTAACAAAAGTGAATGATGAGCTGGAAGGTGAGGCGAGGGAAAAGTCGGAACCCACAGTGTGCAGTTGTGTAAGCACATTCGTGCGTGTGCGGTTTCATGTGTGCACAGGTGCAAGAGCTGGATAGGACAGAAACATCTCTGAAGCTGGCCGTGACAGCTTCCAGGCCGTGTCTTGATTTTATCAGTTAAAACAAACTAGATGAGTCCACGACGCCTTTCTTTTCAAACTCCGCAAGCGCGGCCCGAACCGGCCTACTTGGATCAAGGTCAGCTCATTATTCAAAATTGTCTCCGGTCGGTTGAGGCTCACCCTAAAATACACGCTCTCCTTTCTCGCCGCTGACAGATTCCTGGCAGGAGGAGGCATGCTCACGACCCTTCAGGGATTGTGGAAACACCGAGAGAAAGTGGTGAGAACAGGTGGGCTGGCAGGGATCAGGTGACACAGCATGCGACATGACTGTTCTTTTACATTCATGCATGCAGCTTACACTCACACACACAGCTGGTATACATGCCGACATGCGATAGTCTTCTTCCTAGTAGTACAACAAACACAATCATTAGTCCAGGTGGTAATATTCCACTCCTGGGATGCCAAGGGAGGAAGAAAAGAAACTAAATAAATAAATAAATAAAAAACATTCATGCCAAACCATTGCTCCACTTCTCAGACTTCACTGTCTCCTTGGTAACCAGCACAGAGAGAGTGTGAAGAAGAATTGTGAAGAGACGTGATTGGATGATGCTGTGCAGCTCTGGACCACTGGTGTAAATGTTGGGAGTCAGGTGAAAAAAAAAAAAAAAGCTTCTTTTATCTCTTCTGTCAGACTGAATCCAGGTTTGCTATGACGTAATGTTTACTCTACAGTCCAGCTCAGGCTGAAGCTTTTCTGCAAAGCTCTCACCCATTACGCTTGTAGACAAAAGCCTGTGTTTGCTTGCTTGAATTACTCTGAGCAAAGCACGGCGAGGAAATCTGCGAGGGAGATAATAGCCAATTAAACTAAGGCAAATATCTCCTGTACTGCGTCAGTCAGAATCATGAGCATCAAGGAATTTGCTGCAAATCTTACGCGGGTTTCGATTTGGGCTCGCTGCAGAAAGCTCCGCAGCTTCCGAAGAATCCGAGCAGCAAATGATATCCAGCTGAGATCGCTAATCCCTCCTCAGTTAACATACATCACCATCAGTTTTAGTTTAATCAGCTATACCAAAACTACAGCACACAGGGAGGAGGCTGGGTCCACAGCAGAGGGCTGGGGCGTAAGTGCAGCTGGCGGTGACTGACTGAAATAATCATTCATGGCATTTTTGCCAACAAATGCAATAAATAAAATGCAATAAAACATTTTTAAACTTGGAACTGCGATGACATGTTTGGCATTTGTTCTCAAGAAATAAAACTAAACAACAGTTCTCGAGGGAAATTACTATTTTCTTGCTGAGTGTGCATCTGTGGAAGGACACATACAGATGAGCAAGATACCCCCCCCCCTCGTGTTATCTCATCGTGCTGTCCATTCAGTCATGTTGTGTGTCTGTCAAGAAATGCTATCTGATCTCTGTTCTGATTGGACATTAACAGCCACACAACGGAATAATTAGAAACATTTGATACCAATCAGCCAGTACAAATGCGACTCTAGTGCTCTACCTCTAATCTGGGGTGGTACAGTGGTGTGGTGGCTGGCACTCCAGCTTCCTCCCACCCTCCAAATCCTGATCGAAATATCTAGCTCTTTAGCTGATAAATGCACAAGGTCGCTGCCAATTTTGGTGTCAGTCAGAGGGCACAGAGTTTGGAAAGCGAAGTTTGTGATTGTACACTGTACATATTTTGATTTTTTTTTCCCACTCTCACAAGCCTACAGCGCTCCTTTCTAAAACTAAAACAAAACTTCTCAGGAAAATGGACACTTGAACATGCATTAGCATTATATAAACTACTTAAAATGACAGAAACCATCTTTGAAGAAAGGTATTTCACGTGTACTTTGACGTTTTTTTTTTTATTTCGGCCCAAGTCCCATCCTCTAACATGGAGGAGGTGGAGCTTAGGACCTATACTGCAGTCAGCCACCTGGGGGAGCTCCACATGCTCTGGCATCGCTTTTGATGGCGCCCACTTTTTCTACAGTCTATGGGCTGAACTGCCAAACACTGCATTTGCTAGCTGTCTGCCTTGGCTGCTTGTCTCAGAGTATTCGGTGGAGTCAGGCAATGCCAAGACTGAGACAGCAGGAGACACCACGCTGAGCTTCAAAAGCCGCTCTGTAGGAATCACGTAGGGTTTGTGCATCTTTTTATACAGTTAGTAGCTGTAACCTGTAGAGGTCTCACCTCTTTGCCCCATGAATGACCCAAACAATGAACCTGTCGGAATAAAATTGGGTCTAATCTAAAGAACCAAAGAACAATATTTGTTCAGTATCATCCACTGAGATAATTTCAGTCTGAAACATGGAGCCACACAGGAACAACAGTAACTGTGCGCTTTCATATCATGCACATGTGCTAAGAATAGAGTCTCTTTATAAGGAGCTGTGCGAGTCAGTTGGCATAAACGTGGGGGATGCCATACTGTTACAGTGCAGTGGATTGATGCCTGCTGGTGGTCATGTGACTGCGAGGGTTTACCCCGGGCTTCACAGTGGTGGAACAGAATGGAAATAAACACAAACTCACTGAACCCCTGGAACAACTCATGACCAGCATGACAAGGCAGCCATGTGATCTTACCACCATTTCCACGGCAACGTGGTGAGAAGTCAGTAAGGCCACAGACTCAACATGCTTCTTGTCAGTGGACTCGGGGCATGACAAGGCAAGGTCACTCCTCTTGCTGTAGTGTCAGCAAGCAAACATCGAGTCAAGGATAAAGGCAGCAAACAATGAATCCTATATATCTGCATTATGTAAACCTGTCACTTTTACACATGGGATTGATTCAAGGCTTAATCCTTTTCACAAAGTTAAGGAAGGATAATTTAACATAGAGTCTATGACATGTAAGCAACCCAGCCTTTTATTTCTTTATCTTCTTAACACAGCTCAAATCCTGAGGATAGAAGCTAATGGAGCACATGAATCAAGTCTGAACATGCATTAGCACCCAGCGGTATTCAGTTTCAGAGAGGCAGATGTCTGAGATGAGTTTGAGAGGGGAAGGCGTTCCTTTCCAACCACAATCACTGGCAGTTGTGGCTCTAAATATAAACCGGCATCCTGGCACCAGATCTGGACAGATCCCTGCCCATGGTTGGCACATGTTATTGGGATGGAACATGATATCCTGCATGTTTTATGCAGTGAAAGTATGTGTGGAAGTGAAGCAGGGGGTTCAGTTTCTCTTAAAATCAAGAGCCATGTTCTTGAATGTATGTCAACACTGCTGGGTGTTATGCCCCATGTGGCGAGCCAGCCTCCCCTCAGTTTCACTACAACAACAGGTGCAGGGGTGTGGCAACATTTGTCTGTCCACAGTCCCAGGCTGCAGCCTGCTGTGGCCTCCGGAGCAAGGCTGTAGAGATGGACTTTGACTGGGAAACTCCCTCAATGGAATGGGATCCTGTTCTCTCTGGGGGATGAACCGGAACTCAGAGCTTATCTTAAAACCTACAGTATCTGTGGTCACGTGAGTAAAGACTGTTTTGTATTAAAGGGGAACTACTGTTTTTTACACCCTGGACCTTTCCAAAAAAGGTTTAAAAAAGGCAACTGAACTTGTAGAGTTATTTATTTTTTTTTTTTTTGAGGAGGTGTTTCACCACTCATCCGAGTAGCTTCTTCAGTTCTAGGGGACTGGTGGGAAGTTTGAGGTTTAAATAGGAACTCCTACTGAAAGTTGCTCGTTGTGTTAACAACCAGAAACCGGTCCAGCTAATTTCCATTAACGGTTTGGGTATTTGTTATTGTCTGTGAAGGTTCACAGTCATCCAGGTCATGGTATCTACAAGTCCAGTTGCCTTTTTTGAACCTTTTTTG